>OZ010715.1:22031314-22093249 GCA_963932345.1 Ophion ventricosus | reverse complement strand
CGCGCAGCCGTAGGTGGCTAACCTAAACGTTTGCATCTGTCACGCGCACTTGATACCTATTTTCGAACCACCTGTAGTCACGTGGCATTTTTTTCCCTAAACTTATCGACACTTCAGCCATTCAGATATTTATTAAAAACTGACCACCACCCCTCCCCCCCCCCGCGAATATGAAAAATAAAGCGGAAAATGTTGTTGTTTTCCCACTCACTTTTTTCCACCATATTCACTTTTACTTCGAACTAGCCGAGTACGATTGTAGTTTAATTGGTTACGAAGATAAAGATCGTTTTATTATAATTTTTTATTTATTAGTTCATAGAACGCTAACGATCGACAGCCGAGTCGACGAACGGCTCGAAGCTCGAAGAGCTTTCGGGAGGGAGCGCGTCGGTCCGAAAGGTGGAGAATGACTGAGAACTCGCGGGACCTCGAGATCTCGTGTCCGCTGATTTTGCCAGCAGCAACACATCGCGAGAGCAATATAGAGCACGACGGGCTCGAGTAGTTCAACTCGGCGGCTTCAAAGTCCCTGACGCGTTACTCGCACCGGAAAAAGTTATTCTCATAAACGTCATGCTCACGAAAAATCATATTTCTTCCATTGGTTCACGACATTGACGTCTACGACGGAATTACAAAGAGAAAAACGATTCGGTTGGTGTAAACATATGTTCGGCGCGTAGAAACGTATTTTTTTTTGGATGAAATAGGATGACGATTGACACAGTAAACAATTGGGCTGTTTAAATCTGAGAATATATTTGTCGCCTGTGCAGTCTCGAGTTTTGGATCACAGGCGAAAATCTTGAAAACCTATTTTTTGTTCATAATTTGATTGAATCAAAAAAATGTTTACCCACTTTTTCCCATGATGGATAAAAAAACCGGTGGAATTAAAAAAAAGATAAAAAAACAACCGTCAGCTTTCCCATTAGGAACCCAAACAACCGAAAAATTAATTT
Source organism: Ophion ventricosus (assembly GCA_963932345.1). NCBI lineage: Eukaryota > Metazoa > Arthropoda > Insecta > Hymenoptera > Ichneumonidae > Ophion > Ophion ventricosus. Next base: position 22,092,284 of record OZ010715.1, on the reverse strand, counting down.
TATGTAAATAATAATAAACTTTGGCAAGTTAATCGAAAACGCATAAATTAATCAGACTTTACAATAAATACTTTCAAGTATTTATTTGGGTACGTTGGAAATTCAATAAGTCAATATAAATGAGTAATAATAAGTCATTTGGTTCGCAAGCATTTACAAATAATCAACAATTAACAATAAGTAATGAAAAAAACATTTGTGAGAGAAAATAAAATCGTTCTCAGTGAATTTTTAAAATGAATTAGAGCATTTTAAAAAGTATAATTCTTTACAGTTATTTGGAGTAAATGTTTCGGTCCTATTTATTTATTATAAATGTAAATATGGGTTTTGACGAAATCTCTGAATAGAGAGGGCACGAATGGATCAGAAATGAAAATTCGGTAGCGAAAAACTGCGGGCTGTGTTACTTTTTCTCGGCAAAATAGGCGACTTAATGTTCGAGAGTAGCGAGCACAGTCGGTTAGACCTCTTGAGTTGCCAAGTGCAATTTCGCGAAACTCGGAAAATGAGACGAGGAGTCCTATCCCGTACTTATATCGGCCTTTAATGCTATTTTAACTCTTTGACGAGCAGTGGAAAAATAAATTTACGAAGTGATTCAATTTCAAGTCTTTCAAATGAAAATTGAATGCTTATTTGAAATTTCTCACACAAAACTAAATTGGAGTGTTAACTCGTCATAAAAAAGCAACGGAATGTTTTTTCTCAAATCTCAAGTTTGGCAAATGAGAGCTGGATCATTTTTCTACAAAAATCTCAAACCATTTTCAGGGACAAAAAAAACGTAAATCGAATATGGCAAAATTTCATTACTGCGAAGAATTATTACGTGTTCCTTAGTCATATAAATTATTGTAATGATAATTTTACCATTATATTTTTATTTTCGCGCCAATACATGGGTCGCAATGACAACAGCAATGAAACAACAGCAATAAATATGTTTTAAAGAAAATATAATTGATTATTTAATGAATGTATTATTTTAATAATTTTTTAATAAATGAATAATAATTAATGAATTACCCAATTATTATTTGATTGAATATTATTCTCCGATTTTCTATTAATATTCCACTAAATTTAGATCTTTTGTAACAATGTAATATTTTACACAATAGCCATTTATATACAAGTGACAGACATACACACACACACACACACATGTAAATGTGACGCACCTTCACTAAGCAGAAATCCCTTGCCAATTTTCAAAGCTGTGTCAATCTCGAGCAGTAGATCGGTCGCATTCGTTTTTCCTCGTGCTGCAATGTCAGAGCCAAGTCCTTCAACCAAAAAGCGTGCTCAAGTGCGGGAAAAAATTAAAACCAAGAAAAAAGCGGTTAAAAAAAAGAAATTCCCAATACCAAATCATAGGCGACCCAAATAGTGAGTACAAATAAGCAGAGTGTGTGGCGAGGTTAGAAGGGACAATTGCAAGGTGCAGTGAAATTATTACAAGCCGTCCAGGAGTCGAAAATTTCGGTACTAATAAAAAAAAAAAAAAATAGCGCTGCATTAACATTTACGTTGCTCCCACACGACAATACGAGACTCGAGCGAATTAAAAGAGCGAAATTAAATGCATACAGAGAAGAGTTTTTCCGTTGCTACTTGGCGAAGAGAGCTCAACTGTTTACGGTACGATGGCCTTTTCTACGAAATTAAATGGCACGAAATTAAATCGAGCGGATTAGAAAATTCCTGACGGAAATAATCGCCCTCGAATAGTGAGAGCGTTCGCGCCAATCGTTTCGGCATTTGAATGAATTCATAAATAGTTTCGTTCAGTGAATATCAGATCAGGATTGAACTGTCTGTCATTTTAATCCTATCTCAATTCTTCAAGAAATAATCCCAATCGTTTCGATCGTATGTATACTCTCTCATATTATATAACTTAATAATTTAAGTTCGTTCGTATGATTTTTTGATCCAATAAGTTTGATTTAATAATTCTATTGATTTTTTTCATTTAATAAGAATAATTTAATATTGACACCTGTCGACATGTTTTTCTCATTGTTATCAAAGGAACATGCAATTTTGCATCGATAATTCAATCGATGCAATTTTTTAATATAACGAATGTCGTGTTAAATTTCACGAGGCACAATTAGTACAGTATTAGTTTTTGTAATTTATTATTCGGTGAAGTACTAATCGATCGTGCAAAATCGTCACAGCTTATCGTGAACGGTAGGAAAAGCAGTTTTACATTCCTACAATGAGAGGAGTGACGCCAAAAGGGCCTTAAATACGCACAGATGTAAACCAAAATAACTTCATAGCCTTTTAAACGAACTGGTTCACTGTTCGCTGTTTCTCCTACGATTGTTTTTGTTTAATTTACAAAAAATGTATCTCCTTTTTGATTCATGAACTAATAAAAACACACACATATATATATATATATATATATATATATATATGGCTATATATATATATATATATATATATATCCATATGTTTCACTGTTTCATTTTTGTTTATTCTCGTGCTACACCTTTCAATTCATAAAAATAAAAACATACACGTATTTAAACTTCAAAGGATTACCTCCTCATTTTAATTAAACATCTTTACGAATTAAACGTCTTTGTTTAGCATTTTTGCAGATTCTCGATGTAGTTCCGAAAAAGTCATAATTTAAAAGTTTTCCAGTCGCGACGATTCGCTGTATCGTATCGCGGAAGGGTGTTTTTTTTTTCAAAAAGATTCTCGAATTTGTTAAGGTGTGTACACAATGTGTTGTCATCGAGAAATCATGAAACTTGGATTATCGTGTTCTAATAGAAACACATCGAACGAATAACATCGTGTCACGAAGCACATATCTCTTCTGAATACCGTTCTGAGCAGTGCATTTGTAGAGAACGTTGATAATGACCTGCCACGAATGGACGCTGTATTCAAAGCGCTTAAGAGCCCAAGGGAAATTCGTGAACCGGACGCAGCGAGAACTTGCAAACGAATCTTTCAAATGAACTTACGCCACAGTAACTCGACAAATTTGAACCCGAGTGACTTTGGGCCTTGATCCTCAACCAGAAAGAGAAGGTATAAAAGCCACCAACTTGATTCTCTTGCTCTTCGCGGTATGAAAATTACATCCTGTACTGAATCTGTACGTCCCTTTCTCTGCAAGATTTGAGTTTATCCGTCATATCCGACATGTATGTTGGACATGTTCATGTCCGAGGGAGCAGAGTTTTCGACAACCGGAAATAAACGAAGAAAAGTGTTTCGGTGGACTTGTGTTAACCGGGACGTGATAGAGAAGGTGGGTGAGAGAGAGAGAGAGAGAGAGAGAGAGAGAGAGAGAGAGAGAGAGAGAGGGAGAGAGAGAGAGAAACAAGTGAGACCGACGACGTCCAGGCAGTGGCCTATTTTCTTTCGACTGATTTCCTAAATTTAGCCACCCAATGATCCTGTACCTGCTACTCTATAGTGTGAATCGGTGCTACTCCTACACCCACGCACACGACTTTATATATATATATATAAGCGCAAGCGCCTTTTTCCGACGCTCTCGACGTCGGTCCGTTCCACGATATTCCGTCACATTGCTCTCGCATCATACCCGGAGAGAATGAACGCGTTTTGCGCCGGAACCATTGGGATTTCGTGCACCGGCGTGTCGGGGATGACTGCGTCGTAGCCGCTCAACAAAATCGTCGAGATCGCGCTCTCGCGATGAGGCATATACTATATATTCCTGAACGACAATAGCCAGGCGGAAGTGAGAAAAGAGGTCAGGTGGCACACACTATTTATTGCGTCTCACCAAAATCCACGTCATTATGTTTACACCCATCCGTCACAGGCGACACAGGCGTCGCGGAGGCGCGGGATTTTCAAACTGGACTCTCGCGTTTTTCACATTAGTACGAAAGGAAAAAAAAATAATGGAACAATAAACGGGACGTGCATGCAGGCGTACAAGGAAAAAAAAGCACGGTGGAAACTGTAGACGCGTTTTTTTTTGGGATAGAATTAGGTAGAATCCGTGTTCGAAGCAGAATTTTGGCGGAAAATTCGGCAGGAAAATCTAAGAATTTTACAACAAATTTTCTTTAAAAATTGACGATTTTTTTAGTGATTCATTATTGATTAGAAACGGATTTTTTTCCTCATTATACGGAAATTGGATCGATTGACCTTTTTTTTTAATGCAATTTGAATTTTTTTTTAACGTTTTTCTATTCGCTTTCGAAATTTTGGCTTCGTGCATTTCGAAAGACTGAATTCCTGAGTCTCAAGTGAATTTTCGGTATTTAGTTTATACACTAGAAGTCTCAAAATGGAGAAAGTATAGAAATTTGTAGTGTCATGTATTCATGGGGACTCATAGAACAACTACTAAAGTTTCCTTCTCGAATAAAACTTCTGTTCAGGAATGTACAAGCGATAAATCCTCGAGAGCGGCAATATCTCCAACTTCCCATTCCAATTTCCACGATAAATTGAAAGAAATTTTCGTATTTTTTTTCACCGCCCCCGCGTTTCGATCAACATCGATTGAAATTCAAATTCAATCGCGATGCAACAACGCGTGCAGTGGACTCCTCGAGTCAGGCGCTGTTAGCTCCACTGTTAAGATCAAACTTCACGGGAGAAAGTGTGAGGAGAAGCTAGATATTGAGATACGAAGAAAGTTGGACAAATCTACGGGATATTCTGGTAAACGCAGATAGGATTGAACGCAACGAAAAAAGTATTCGAATCAACTTCAATTTTAGACATTTGAAAAGAAAAATAAATAAAAGCCGTTGTTGATACGAGCGTATTTTCATTGGTCGATCCAATTATAATTGACAAGATTCATGAAGAAATGCTTGGCGGAATGAAATGGACCATGCTTAATAAAGACTTGTCAATCGAGGAGCCATAGTTCTCATTTAACGTTTAATGGAGAAACCATTTGTCGTCATTTGTCGTGAACAAGTGACGGAGATATTTCTTGTTTTTTTTTATTACGTGTAGTTTTTTAAGAGCATTGAGATCCGTTCTCATATTTCTGAATAAATTAATTGTACGTACAGGGTGGCGCGAAAAGTGAGGTCCGAAATGAAAATCAAGATACCTCGTATCAATACGTATCCGAATTACGCCCATGCATGTTCCACGATCTTGTTTGAGTTTTAAAGAAAAAAGAATTTTTTTTCTCTTTTGTGTATGTATTTTCCTGGCGATTTTTTTAAATTGCGTTATCGTTATGAAGTGCATTGTTGAATAATAAATAATTGATCAAATGAACACTAACGTAAATGCCTTAGCTTTGATTTAAAGTTAAAAAATAGGTTTGAGAGGATCGGTCGCATAAAGTTCAGATGATTAAAAAAATACTTATACCAGTATAAAGGATTGTTAATTGGTTTCGAAAATTTCTTAAAGAAACGTACATACACAAAAGAGAAATCAATAAAAACCTATGCTACAGGAAAATTCGAAAAAAAGATTTTTTAATTATTTTTTTCTGAACCACTGAGAATCGTAAAACATACATGGGAGTGATTCGGAATGATAATGAAGTTTGCATCATCGGAGTGCAATGGAAATTCATTCTACTTGCTCGCTCAAATTGTTCATTCGTCGATTTAGATAATGAAAATCACTTGAACGTTTTCACGTATTCCTATCTCTAAACTTTCGATCTTAATTCGTAAAAAAAGGCTTTGAATAATAATAATATTGAAGAAATAAAAAATAAAAAGACAGGCATATCATTGCGCTTCAACAATGCAAGCTTCAACGTCATTGATTTGGATAGGTATCGATACGAGGCATCTGAATTTTCCTTTTGGACCGCCACTTTTCGGGCCACTCTGTATTTGTATACATTTATAAAAAATACTTGTTTGTATCTATATTTTGTCCTCATACAGTGAGTTAAAAAAGTATTCGTACACTCAGTTTTTTTTTCAATAACTTTATAGGCACAAGTGATAAACATACAAAAACTATTTTGTTTATGTATCGCTTAAGCCTATGAAGTTATTGCAAAAAAAAACGAAGAGTACGAATACTTTTTTGACCCACTGTATATAATTCACTCAGAAATATTAAAATGGTATTTACCACCCAGAGAAGAACATGTATGTATACATAGATATTTCGAAGAATAAGATATATTGGGTTGTCCGGAAAATCTTTGTCCATTTTTCCATGTGCCACCTACCGTAAATCGGCACGACTTTTCCGGCCAACCCAATATATATATGTCTAATCATATTAATTATATATTTACGTATATACACAAACTTTCGAGCACTCAAATGTCAGCAAATCGAACACGAAACGAGCACAAAGCAACCGTCAATATCACACGCGCATTATCGAGGTGAGGAGAGCGATGCACATATATATATATACGTATGCATGTACATATACGTGCATCATCGTCATACCAGACTCACCGTCATCGACAGGGTCGTTGGACGTTGCGAGTTCAAGAAATTCCTGCAGATGTTTCGGCAGATACTTGGGGTCCTTGATCTCACATCCATCAATGAGACATTTCGCTGTATCGCAATCATCCTTTTTTTTTCCTTCTTTTGTGTTCACCGATGACGATTTCGCAGTCGATTTTGTTAGGTATTCGCTGTCGTTATCAGTGATGACTTCGGACTCGCTACTCTCATCGAGTTTTATTCCAAACCGAGTCATACGATTGCGCGCTCTTTCGATAAACTCTCTCTCCATTTTGCTCATACCCGTGTCGACGATTGGGCCTTTAAGTAGTCCTGACGTATTTTCTCGATTGTCCGCGTGGGAGCTCAACTTCACGACCTTGTGCTGTTTTCGTTCTTCCCTCTCGTGAACTTTATGCACGTACTCGTCGAACATTTTGCGACGAAATACTTCACCGTTCGGTGGTGAGAGGGTGCCTGGATTGGACGCCTTGAGGGGACACTTTGGATCAGGAGCTTGTTCGTGATCCGCACCGGAGGACGCTTTTGTGGCGAAACGCTTGGCAGTCTCGTCATTTGGCGTCCCATTGTCGGAACTGAGCAGCGTTTCCTTCGTATCCTCGTAGTTCGTGGAGGAATTTTCGACGCGAAGGTCACCTTGCTCGGTGACGGATTTCGTTTCGATTCGATGTCCTTCCCTCTTTGTGAATTCCGAGCTATGACCTTCGTGCGTCCTCGACTCTTCGTGCCAAGATTCCCTCTGGATATCGGGATTGTCCAAGGTGACTTTGTCCTTGCCAATGTTTTTCTCCGATCTACCAGGCCCCGAATCCACTATACGTTCTACAAATCTATCCGACGCGATCTCCTCCCGATGATGATCTGACAGGTCTATCATGCTGCGGCACTTCGCCCGATTAGCTTGACTCTGAAACTCCTCATATGCCTTGCGTTCTTCTTCCTCCGCAAGGATCACCTCCCTCAGTTGGTTCTCCAATTGCTCGATATAATGCAACTGTCGATCGAAGCATTCCTGTGGAAGAGAGTATCTTCGTCGTCCATCGAGGCTTGAATCGTGATGTGCTTTAGCCTCACTCTGAAGGAGCTTAAGATTTTTAATAATGTCGGTTGCGGTGTCGTGCTTCAGAGCCTCGGGATCTTGGTACTTCCGCGGAGCGAGACGAGAGCTCGGCGGTGTCTTGTCAAAAATGCTGGTCGTGTCGATGCACGATCTGTCCACGACAATGGGACGAGTAAACTTTATCAGATCTTGTTCCACACGATGATCGCTCCGCGCATCTATGAGCGCCGGATTGACTGAGACTCGTGGGTCGATGTTACCTCGCGTCCGGTTCACCGGTGGTGTCCGTTTGCGGAGTGTTTCGTTACTCGCGACACCGGACTTGTCGATAATAGCGCTCTTCAACGATATCGGACACTTATCAAATTGATGAGCCGAAGTTGGCGAACCGTGCTGAACCTCGTTCAACGGTGTCGGCGTTGATTTCACAATGAGAGCGGAATTAATACGATTCTCACGGGACGTGGGGTCACCGAGGCGCTTGCCAATTTTCCGGCTGTCGTGTTCGATCTCGGAAATAACTTGGTCGTAAATCCTCTCGTAGGAAGTGTCGATCACAGTTCTCGTCGTGATAACCTCGTTCACCAAAGGTGAGCTGGCCTGATGACGTTTTGCTCCGGAGCTTAAACCTTCCTTGTTGTTGACCATGCTATCCTGGGTGTTCCCAGCAGTGTCGCTTAAGTTGTCGTTCTCAAAGGCTTGGGGAACGGAAGAGCCTCTGGTAGCCCTGGAACTCGTCTTGCTGTAACGACCACTCTCACTATCTACACCTTCTTGTACTTCCGCATAAGAATCTTTGGATTCTTCACGATTAAGGGGGTAATCCTGTGGATCTCTCCTAGCGAGACTCAACCAATCGGACAGTCTCGTAGCTCTCAAACGGTCTTCCCGAACGTCCCGCGATGCGGAAGTCTTTCGCGAATCGCAAATGTTCCTGCTATCGTTTTTAATAATCTCGGATGTAGTAGTCCCGAAAGACACTTGCTTCGAGAGTTCTATAGGGTTTTCTTTGATAATTTCTAATAGTCGATTTCCCGGTCCCATCGGTCTTGATTCTTGAGATCGTTGGTCTTGAGCTTGTGTGCTTCCGTTTGCTCTAATTTCCGGGCCGAGTTCGACCCAGTATTTCGGAACGTCGACTTCGTCTCGATGATCATCCCCATGATAGCTTCGTCGATTGAGAAACTTCTTGTGAAGATCCAGAAGATTGTCGACGCTAGTATGGACTTGGCTTTTTTGCTGTGATGGCGACAGACAAACCAGCAGTCTCGGATCTTCCATCGTTGGTACACCCATCCAAGTGTTTCGTCGTTGTTGGTTCATCTCGTCTAGCAAGCTGGTGTTCTGATCGGTGTCAGCGTTCGAACCGTCAGGGCACGGATTTATCAGGGGATTAGCAGCAATTTCACTTATACTCTCCTGGATAGCCTGGATGCTCTTGAATATATTAAATTCTGGAAGTGTTATCACGTTTATTATCTGGACGCCGTATGGCAACGAGAGGATCTTCCTTATACAAAGATCCTTCAGATGGTCGGGGACAGCAACTTCGTCCGTGTCGTCAGCTAACGGTTTCTTATCGTCTCGAACAGGCACGTAATGCAGATCCTGTTTCACTTTCAATTCCGATGATTCGTCTTTGATCTTCTTATCATCGGAGATCTCGAGACTCGTCGACTTGGGCTCCGAAGACTGAATGTCCCCGTTGGATTTTTCAAGTTCTTCGCGAGCCTCCAGCGAGGCTAAGTTCGCAAAGGAATCCGAAGGATTGAACCTCACCGTGTTAGGCGTTGCAGCTCCGCTGCTCGAAGATTCTTGATCGTCCGGGACTACGTCGTGTTGGGGGCTGAGCGAACGAAATATCGAGCCAGTATTTTTCTCGAACGTTCGCGTGACTATCAGCGTGGGCAAAATTCGGTGTTCGTCGTCGACGAAATTTTTATTCGCCGGCGTTGTTACCGAATTAGTTTGGCCTTGAGATGAGCACGTCTCGGATATCTTGCTTCCCAATAATCGCGCCGAAGGAGAGGTGGCAGAAGAGGAAAGATACGTGTGTTGCTGACGGCGTGGCGGTCTTTTCGGCCTCTCCGCCTGGTTATTCTCGACGCATTCTCGAGAGCCTAGTTTCTCTTCTGAGAATGTTACGCTCGAGTCATCGATCGAACGTTCCGTATCCACGGACGACGAGTTTGCCAAATTTGTATTTGTGGAATTCTCCAATGAACACTCGCACGTTTCTCGCGTTATTTCCTCCCTGACGATCGAAACTTTTTCACTGAAATCCTCGCGATGAAATTCGCTTCTTTCGCAGTGCGTCGATTTGAAAAACTTCTCTTTCTTCGAGTCAAAATTATGCGAAGATCTTTCAACAGGCACAATTCTCGCCTTGTTGGACAATTTCGATTTATCACTCGCTCGGATGTCTCCGGCCTCGACCTTGTTACGTGCCGATCGATCGTTCTTCAAGGTCACGTCACTCGACTCACCCAACTGCGCACCATTCGTCGGACGATGTTCCACCTCGATCTTGTCGCTTCCCCCCACGCCACCCTTTTGTTTACTTTCCTCGATGTTGACAGTTTCGCTCGCGTAAAGTTCGACCGCTCGCGTGAATTCGTTCGATAACTCGGGTCGCCGGCGCCCGAAATCCGAGTGGCGAGAATTCGATGCGGTGATTTTGCGGGATGACAGCGGTGCCTCTGGTGGCATCGACGCAACGTTCTCGCTGTAAGCGCAGCGGTTACCGACACTCGACGCTATTTCGAAGCGTGCATCATTGCCAGCGGCATAATCACCGTGGGTAGCTTCGTAGACTGGCCGGCGATTGCGCAACCCGTCCTCTCGTCGGTGCTCCCGATGCAAAGTTTCCGGCGATGATGCCACCGGCGAGTTAACGTCGACAAGGTTGGCTCGATCGTTCTCGAGGCAATATTCAAACACAGGCTGCACAAAGTTTTCGAAAACAGTTGCGTTTCTCGAGGCCCCGCCGCACGCGGTATTTCCAGTCTCGAAATTTTGAAGGTCACGCGGTAACGGTGGCAGAGGCGGAGGATCGTGATCCGCGTCTACAGCTCCGCGAAGATTTTCGACGTTTTCGTAGATTCTTTCCTTTGCAATTCGATCATTCGATTGGAACGGGTCCTTTGGCAAGGGTGGACGTTTCGGAGATTCCTCCGTTGATTGACGCAACTTCTTTCGCTCAGGCGGATACGGCGCGTGCTGAAGACCGGTCAACAATTCAGCTGGTAAGGCCGGAACTTCCGGCAAACCTATCGGATAGTCTATGTCCGGGAGTGTTGGGTGTTGATGCGGTTCACTATCGGAAATGATATTGAAGAATCTTTTTGGAGGGACTGGTGGCGCCATTTCGCCAAAACTATCGATACGTTTATTCTCGGTCGAGATTCCATTGAAAATTCCATTTTCACGTATTTCCATATTGGAAGCCGCTTTTTCATTCGCTGTATGGCACGTGTTTTCGCTTCCTTCAATCGCTGCATCTATTTTCGTTGTTGATTTTTTTGTAGCCACGATACGAGTTGCGTTAATGGACTTTTCCGTTTCGTGAGTACTTTCCATTGCATCATGTGAAATTGTAGTATGCGTGTTGGATTTTGGTTGGGTAATGAATCGAGCAAGATTCGGATGATCGTTCGATTGCTCTTCGGGTACTTTTTCCAATTTTGGAAGTTCATCCTGTATTGGTTCGTTTGTTGAGTGCGATTCTATTTGTTTTTTGATGTCTCGCTTTTCCCGCCTAAATTTGCAAATTTCCTCATTTATGAAGTCCCGTATATGCCGCTCGTCGCACTCCGAAAGTTTTTCACCTTCCTCCTGTATAATATCCAAGAATCTGTCGGCGTGCTTGGCCTCGGCGTAATAAGAGTCGAGGATAGCGCGTTTTTTCGCTCTACGTTGAGAGGAAGTCTCGTTGGAACCACGACCTGTTTCAAAACCTCGATTATCCGTCGTTGAAGGCTCTTCATTGAGAGCAGGTAGGTCAAGACCTTCGATGAAGAGTCTCATCTTGTTCTCCACGTCCTTTGTCACCGATGATTCTTTCGGTTCCAGGCGTTTTTCAACTTCCATGGGAATCGCAAGACTGATGGCTTCGTCGAAGCTTTTCGAAATCGCAGTTGCCTCCGAAGAGAGAATGTCCTTCAAGGAATTCATGTTGTTCAGAGAGTCCGTAGCGTTTGAATTACTACTTGCTTGCGGTGTTTTTTGCTCCAAAGAAATCTCGTTCTCTAAAGTCTTTTCCTCGTTGGCTTTCACCACTTCGTCAAACTTTTCTTCAAGACTATCGTCTTCTATGGAAGAGCTGTTCCCCAATTCTTTGATGTCATCTTCATCTCCCTGTCCACCGTCTCCTTCCTGTTTTATCATTTCAGTGATTTCTTCCGTCCGCTGTTTTTTCACGACGACGCTTCTATCGCCTGACCTGTGGCTATGGGTGTCTTGACTGATACAGGACTCTTTAGGATGCTCGTAGACAGCCTCCGATGCATCCAGTTCTTCCAGCACTATTTTTTCACTCGTTTTCCCACAATTCCCAACGTTGAACTCCTGAGGAACACAATTCTCACTGGAAATCTTATCCACAATATCGGCGCACCCCGACTCCTCTACCGTTTTGATTTCTGGGCTATCTTTTTTCAAAATATCTCCATCGACCTGAGCAGGCTCACTGAGCTGTTGAGAAGTACGCCCCAGCATACCATTGTCTTTCGAGATTTCGTTTCCTTCTTGGCCATTCCTATTGATGTTCTCACCATTGAGGTGGACTGGATGGCGGTTTACTCCAGGAATCTTCTCCGGAATATCTGCGTTCCGAAATTCCATCTCCTTCGCGTCTCCCTCGTATCTGTTTCCAATCGCGTTCGCGTTCTTTCCGATTGGACGAGAAACCTCTCGAGTTATATCAATATAGTCCTTCGGGCAATCACGAGCTGATACCTTTGGATCTTGCGCTATTTCGCATTCGCTCTGCGAAGCACCACTTTCGATCCGGGCAGGACTGCAAATCTCCACAGGAATTTTGATCTCGTTGAGCTCGGTGTGATCCCCCGTTTCTGGGAAGTTCTCGTCTTCTTGGTCTTCGCTCTCCTCAGCGATGATATCTTGAGTGCGTTGATCGAGAGTACTGTCTCTCTCGACATCAGACTCTGCCTCAACGACGAAAATCGCCCCAGCCGTTGGCCTACTGTTGATACTATTGTCGGTCTCGGCGTCACTGTCGCTGACCTCGCGAATCTCCGGACCATCGTTCGGTTCATTTTCGTCATTGTTGTTATTATCCCTCGGTGCGGTTGCCAACGGTGTCACCTCGTTGAATTGGCGTTTGCCAAGGATCAGCCCCTCGACCTTGGACGCAACCGCGCTGGGTAGAGGTCGAACGGGTTCGAGGGGTTCCGATATCGTGACTATGGTTCCGTCCACCTCGTCGTTAGCCATTGTACCGATCTCGAGGATTCCAACACCCGCCACGTGATCGATACTGGCCTCGAGTGGGGCACTACCGCTCAAGGTTGTTATCTCAACGATCTTTGTTTCCGTGTTCATCGCTTTTCTCTCGACTCTGAGTCTTCGTCTCCCCGATTCGGCAGACGGCACTTGCGAGCCGCTTTTTGGCCGCAATGATTCGATTCCACGACATCCTTGGAACTCACCGAGCATGGTATTGTTATGGTCTTCATCCACGTTGACCTGACAATCGGTTATCTCTTCGGTCGTTACTTTGATCGCGTGACCGTTGATCTTTGCTTCCGTCAAACCTTGTGGTGCGCTTTCTTCCACGATCTTCTCGACAAGATCGGCAATTTCCAACTTGACATCTCTACCACTCGAATCCGTCACGGGATTTACAAGTTTTCCATGATTATTCCGATCATTCTCATTTTTCGAGCGATCGGCGGATGATTTTTCGGGGCTGACGATCGGCAAATCGGTATTGGTATCTGTGTCGCGTATTTGCTGTTCGTCGACCGATGCACCGATCTCAGTCGGACTCTTTTCATCTGCAATACTTTCGGGATCCGAATTATCACCGTGTCTATAGTCGCTCGCACTTGCGGATTTTTTATCGCCTGTGCACTGAGCCGAGTTATTGGCCCGTTTGTTATTACGATTACGACGATTCTTTCGTCCACGGGATGGCCGCGGCATTCTGAAACTTTGCCGATGATCCTCAAAGTTGCCGGTCGCGTAACGCGGTGTCTTCTCGATCGACCAATTTCTTGATTCTGCCCGACCGCGAGACAGTGCTTGCTCGTTGGTGCTGTGTTGTACAATGAATGTACAGAAGATTCGTGCGACAGGATGTCAAATTTCTGCTTTCTGTACATTTTTCGGGGTTGCATATAAAAAAGAATAATTCTCAAACGATCCACCGATGAAAATACGACCGTGAAATTGATTACCGATTCTCTCGTCCGACTTTCCCCAGGAAGTTTTACGCAAAAATCTGCCAACTATTCATTTGACACACGCATTTCAAGAGATTGCTCGTTATCACAAATATTCACGATTTGCTGTGACGTCACGTACGATCGATGATTAATTCATTTTATATTTTAGCCAACGATTTATTGAGTGATCAAGGATCTCGGGGGGGATGTTGTGCACAATTCATAGTGTCTTCTTTTTTTAAATCTACTCTAAACATTATCGCTCACTGTCACATACAACGTGTAATATATATATATATATTCATACAGGGTGTCTCAAAATGACCTGACATTCTTATTTATTAATAAAACTTATTATTTATTTGAAAAGTACGAATATTTTTATTTTAATATTCCGTACAAATATGGAGGTTTTGTGTGGAACACAATGGCCGATAAATGGCCGGCTCTTTCCTGTTTGCAAACGTTCACTTTTATGACGAAATTTAAACTAACATTTTGGCATAACTGCGGACTAATTTCATTAATAGTGTGTCCATCCGCTTCCTTGAGCTACGGAATGGTCTGTGGATCATTGGCATATACTTTTCCTTTAAAAAAACCCTAAGGAAAGAAGTCCAATGACGTCAAATCGCACGCTTTGTGGGAAATTCACATCGCCGCGGCGATGTGAATCACGATCATGAAACTTCGTCTGCAATGACCGCATTGCTTCTTAGTGAATTTTCACAATTTCTATGTGTTGCTCGATCATGTTATTCTCCATGACTAAACCTCAATATTTCCTGATGCCAGTTGTCAAAGATTAGTACTCTATGTTTGTCACAAAAAATGGCGCGCAATTAAAAATCCCAGGTCATTTTGAAACACGCTTTATATGTGTGTGTATATATACAAAGTGTGCACCGCATGCAAACGAGAGTGTGAATTAAAAAAACAAAGCCGTGATTTCTTAACGATAATGAGATAAGAGTGTCAGTTTGCCGTAGATGGTCGATTCAGTGAGTTTTCATTTGCGCTCGTGATTTGAATAAAAAGGGATTATTGGTCTTTTTTTTACTCACTCTTAGTTTCGGCGTCGTGGTTGCCGCGTTCGTTGGCACCGTTTGTTTTTCTTAGGCCTCCGTTGAGACTCGTGAATGCATCGTGATCCGTCCTCGTGTCATCTGAAATTGCCAATCCAGCATGTCTCTCTGACCGACTATAATCAATTTATCTTTAGTGGGCGTAGCGCACTGCCATGTTCGAAATCTATATATATAAAGCAGTTCCGTGACTGACGGACTGACTGATCTGACAACAACGCACAGTCTAAACCACTGAAGATGGAAACATGAAATTTAGAATATATGTTCCTTAAAAGATGTAGAGGCGCACTAAGGAAGGATTCTTCGGAAATCAACTCCTAAGGGGGTAAAATGGGGTGTAAAAGTTTGTACGGAAAATTGTATTCCTTGCGTGTATCAACTTGAAACTTGGTATAAATATTCTTCAAAACAAATAATAAAACGCATATTCTAAGATTTTTTAAATCAACCCCCAATAAGGGTCACAACGGGGCGTTGAAGTTTATATGGGAACAACGAACTCACCGCTTTTGTTTCAACGAAATTCGGAAGATATGTCCCTTAAGGGGTTACGTGGGTTTGAAAATTTCAAAAAATCGATTTTTTTTTATTTTATTATCTAATAGTACAATATATCTAGAATATTCTCCCAAAGATTAAAGTCAATCGGAGTAAAAGTCTAGGAGAGAGAGCCTTTGAGAATTCCCCCCGTTGGGAAAAAGCGGCCGGGAGCGACGCAGGTATAAGCATTTTTCTCAAAACACTATTTTTGAAGTCGGTGGACACGATTTCTTAAAAACTAATGCACCGATCTTATTGAAATTTTGCACACTTCTTCAAAATAGCATTAACTAGTAATTGAACGAAGGTTTTTTTTTCGATTACAACTAATTTTACAAGGCTATACGTAGTGTAAATTGTTCCAAAAATTGAACTATTTTTCATACAACTCTGCCAAAAATTCAAATTTCATTTTTTTTTAATCCTTCGTTTAATCACGAGCTATACTTATCTACTAACAGAAATTGGTTTTTTAATTTCAGATAAAGCTATCATGAGTTATCCTGACCACCACGAGGACACTTTTTTTCTGAGGGGTCTCCGGAAACCAGGTCCCACCGGCTGAATTTCCAAAATTTTGGGATGCTTTTTTTTAAATATTGTTGAAATGTTGCTCTTTTATGTCTTAACATTTTGAATAAAATAATTTATATATTATATTTAAAAAATTAGAGAAAATATGCTTTTTTTGGTTTCGAAACCCACGTAACCCCTTAAAGTGCACAGAGGTGCACTAAGAAAGGATTAGCTATATGTGGGTCAACTATATGTGGGATGTTCAAGAGTATCGAGTGCCCAAAACTTGAATGTGCTTGCAGTAGGCCTTAAATCATAGAATGTGTTCTACAGAATTATATTGCAAAGCCATCTAGTTACATAGACAATAATGACATTGTATGATATTGAAGTTAAAGGTTAGCACTTTTATACTACTATTTTATTACTTACCAACCTTTACCTCAGTCAGTCAGTCTAGCACCATGCCTGGGAAATATGACAAGCTACCTTCGTCCTTTATTTCTTACTTTTTTCTCTCTTTGTTTATCTCCTCTCTGGATCAAATTCTAAAGTCCACGCGGATAAACTCACGGGCAAAAGCTAGTGCAAGCTAAACCGATTTATCGGCGACGAGAGTGACAAAACAATAACGGTCGGCAAAATTGACAGGATGATCGATCACCGTCTACGATTTTTCTCCGAGAAAGCATGAAAAATCATTGTCAACGAAGCAACCGCGTCGAATATCACTGCAACACTATATCGTCGAGCACCGCCACATTCGTCATGTACATAAAAAACCAATAACAACCGCGTATACCCCAAATGGATCTCGATGGCACAGTTTTTTCTCCCCGGTTACGTTACAAACGCATGCGACACGTAACGCGTACCGAGTGCAAACCGAGAGAGATTTTCAGTCGCATCCGAACGCTACCCGCCCCGGCGCGGATCCCCACTCGCACACCCTGACCGGCCGAGTGTAAGCGCATGACACAGACTGACGGACACCAACTAACGGAAGCCGTGCGCACATAGGCGATACTCGAAATGTGCGTTAAATACGCTGGCGGATCGGTTGGTTGATTGTAGATACTCGGCAAGGCAAATCGGTATAGGCTCACACGGTGTGAGTAGATCTCATTCATGGTGGGAGAATTGGGAACCGCACACCCTCGAGGCAACGTGGAAGGAAATGCCGTGTCCGAACGATTCTTTTGACCGTCAATGTGTGTCAGGAGGATCATCTGTGTGGGTGTCCATCAGGTTGTGAGCGTCGAAAAGTGTCGCGCGATATCTGCTGGTGTGTGTTCCTAGGGTGATCATGTGTTTGGAGCAATGGCTAGTATGCGTGTTCCTAGAGTGATTATGTGTTTAGGGCAATAGCGCGTGTATTCGGACAAACACCAACGCGTTTGCTACTCGTGTAAGTGGCTATCCAGATACGCGTGTGTTTGAATACATTCCGGAGTCTCCCCCACTCAGTGGTATTGAAACTGACAAGCGCGGAGGGAGCCGTGCGGCAATCTGGGCTGCGTTAACGATGCAGCGATTGGCCCCTCAACATATCAGCGGAAAAAAAACGAATCATTGGCATAGGTATGTCCTTTTCTGGTGGAGGCGTTGTACTGGAGATACTGTCAATTACGGAGGGGCGCCGGTTACCAACGACTGTACCGCTGCGGATGAATCTCTTGCGTGAAGGGAGCGAGGGGAGGTGTATTAGAAGGGAGAGAGAGAGAGAGAAAGAGCGAGGGAGATAAAGAGCGTGTCCCTTGAACCAGCCAGTCCATCGTTCCGGACTCGTAAGCATATAGTGCCGCTTCCGAGGGACTGACTTCCTTCCGCATGTGGAGTATTGTACGTGAAAAATACGGCAGTATCCGCGCGCGCCTCTTGCACTCCTGCCCCGTCCCTCTGACCCCTCTCTATTTTGGGTATATTCACGTGTGCGTGTGCGACGACAGTGATACGTAATGAGAGTTCGTGCCAAATAGGACCAGCACTCAATAACTATATGCTTTCCTTCCAACACTGAAGGATTCACACGACGATGCATAAAAGGAACATTTCTATAAACGTAATGGTTTCCCGGATTTTGGTTTTTCAGATTCCGACAAAGGATCTGGATATTTCGAGTAGAGGCTATCCAAGATGAGGTTCTTCTCGTTCACGGATCTCTTCAGGATACTCTACATTGCAAACATTAATTTTTTCCTCAGCATTCTTGCTACAATACTTTTCAACCGATAAATAGACAGTCTGATATTCTAGAAATAAATAGATCAGGAATATATTAATTGGCAGAATACAAACTGCGTCTATCAAACTTATTAGAAACAAGCCGAATTTTCCCTTGCGAAGTGATGTTGAGACAGACCTTGTGGTTCGAATAAATGAGTATGTTTGATATGAATACTCTACCAAAAAGAGCTTGATGAAGGCTGATGCGAATAAAAGAAATTTAAATAGATAAGAGTCGGAAATTTGAAACCTCTTTAGGGATGTTAGAAACTAGGTAGAGGTTGGACGGCATTTACAACTATTTAGGGACCGTTGAACCTAGGCAGAAGTTCGAGATCTTGATACCAGTAGGAACTCAGAGGTGTGGAACAATCTGAGATAGTTCATTTTATCCCAATTAAAATAGACAACAAATACTTGTAGTCAATGTAGAACTAGAATAGGTACTTTCCAAACTAAAGTGGTGGGCCAAATTTGCACCAATCCTCACATATATGAATACATGTTCATATATGATCTACCTATCGTCTCTTTTGCATTTTTCACTGGAGGCAAGCGCACCGAGTGTAATGCTCGTTCCTATCACCCCATTCCCACCGCTAGTATCGTACACACCCTTTGCAATTGACACGCACCTAGGCAATTTTTTATGTCAACCATAGATTCTCTCTCGTTATATCACTGACTTTTACACGCTGACGAAATTCACGAAATAATTACTGCTCGCTACTAGATCGGCTACTTTAATGTTACACATGACAGCGCAACATATCTCGTCCAATAATCACCCTCGCCACTTCTATTCCCCAATAAAAACCCCATTGCAAAATAATTTTCAATAGTTTTCATGTAAAAAAAGTCTTAAAATTTGATGAAAAGTATCTGATCAAGTGATTAATACTGTTGACGCGGACGGCTTTGGATTGTGGACAATGACATGGTATGTTTTAAAAAATGTTTTTCAGGGCGATAGAACGATCGATATTCCGTGCAATTTATTCGAGATAAATAAATTGGAGATACGCCACGAGATAACTGGCAGCAAAGCGCCGGAAGAGGATTGTGTTGGGTTCGACGATGTTGATTGCGTAATTCGTGTATATACGAAATACGATAGATAGACGAGGCTGACTGGCCTGATGTTCCTGATCGGGTACGGCCCAATGAACGGCCAAAGGGTGAAGGACGAAGGGACGGAAGATCCGAGGCTTGCGGAAACACGTTCTGGGTACGGCTCCTTTGGCCCATGACGTCCAGGGCACACCCAACATTAACGTTGAGCATACGTCCTTTTTTTTTATCGTGCTGACATATCTGCCGAAGCCTTGGTTCGAGCAATTATATCGACCGATTAATGAATTATCGTCCCCTGATAGTTCAATTGTTCTCGTGTTTAATGTATACCTTTTACGCGAACACAAGACGCGTACTTCTATTCGTTTCGAGCCGTTTGTCTGTTTCGCCGTATTGTTTCAATTTGCGTATTGCCGAGAACGACACAGCTGAAGAGATATTGATTGTTTTGGGTTTAGTATTGTAGTAGGACAGAGGAGAGCAAATAAAAAGCAATAGTTCCTGCTGACGTAAACGGATTGAAAGAGTTGACAGCCATTGATATCTGTTTTTCCAGGAATCAATCATCTTTGAACAATTTGGACCAACATTTGAAATGAATTGTGTGATTTTGGATCTCAAAATAGCCTTGAGGCAGTAAAGTTCTTCATTTTTTTCATTCAGAAACCAAAATCAGGTTCAATATCTCGGTTTAGGAAAGTGCTTGTTCCCCAAATTCACCATCCTGAAGAAGAGCCTTCCTAGTTACTTTTTGAGACTGAAGGGAAAGTGTGTTCATAGTTGGCGATACGACACAGGACTTATGGAACTTTACCGATTGAATGCAGAGCCAATTAATCAACTAAGCGTATGTTTTTTTAGTTCTGGACATTATGCGATGAATCTTGCAAAAGTGGCTACAATTTTGAAAGTGAAGCTGTCTGAATGGCTCTTGTACTGAAAAAAAGGAATTTAGCTAACCCAAATTCGAACGAACTATTCTTTTCCATCATACCATCAGGTTCCATGACATTCGACGATACAACTGCTTCCAAAATTTCAGCCCGATTTTTCCGTGATTCTTCGATTTGATATATCGTTACTATGGTGGTCGTTTTGGCAGTTTTCGGGTTACGATCCTTCCTCGTCGAAGTTGCCTCGTTCTCGGCGTCGGCACATTTTATTTCGCTATAATTTGGTTCGCCAACATCCGCAGGCGTCATTTCCTCGTCAAATTCATTTTCCTCAGTTGGATCTTCGATACGGATGGTGGATTTGTTCTTGACCGTTTCCGGCGTTTTTTCAATTGGCATTACAACTTCCTGTCGTTCAGCGTTGTCGATGCGATCCTCGACTTTGAATCTGACGGTCTTGGCCTCTTTTCTGACAGCGGGCGAGCCTTCCCTGCTCAGACAAGACTTTGTTTTCTTCAAGATCGGTTCTCGCTCCATCAGACTTAGCATGGCTTCTTCGATCTTGCGATTTTCCTGTACAACGCGATTGATGCTATGTCTAAATAGCTTTGCCCTCGACCTTGAATCCTCTCCCGAAAAAACGTCGAGCATTTCTCTCGTCATGTCTCCATCGAAGAAATCAAAATCCTCTGGAAAATCGATCGCTTCCCAGAGGCTGTGATTGCTCCAGGAATTATCGGGCAATGCGATCGTATTGATCCTACGGAAGTCGACGCTGCTCAGGGCGTTTCTCGAGTTGCGTCGGTTCTCGGTATTTTCGAAAGGGCCATCGCGCTCCAGCAGTAGCTTCAAAGCTGCCAAATGATCGTTGTACTCACGTTCTAGATCGATTGGATCGTTGATCCCAAAGGATCCATTTTGCCTCCATTCACTGCTCTTCATGTCGATTCTGCGCGGTTCCTGCGACAAAATTCTCCCGCATCTCGAACGACTCGGGCTAGACGTGACAATCTTTTGGATTTCTTTTGCTTCGCTCGCTGAAAAGCCAATTTTTCGCGCGTCTGTTCTTTTTTCCCTGTATGTTTGAGTATTGTGGTGATCCTTTAGGAGATCGCGTTTCTTCACCTTTCGACGAGTTTCGAGTTGGGCTTTGGGTCTGCCAGCGCGTTTTTTTCGTCTCCAAGGAGCTCCCAGGACGCGCAGCACAATCGGAAGTCTGTCACCGTTGACGATTGGGCTCTTTCGCGGAGCCCCTTTATCCTTCCCCTTCGATCTCGTAACGGGGCGTTTTGTGATGAGCAGAGGATCGCAATTGTTCAACGGATCTTTCCTAGAGCTTTCGTTATTCGACGTTTCGTCGACGTTCGCGAAACACCGAGAGCAACCGAGAAATTTCATGGTTCTCCGCTCTAAAATCTCTTCATTCGATCCTCTAAATATCTTCGTTCCTTATTTCGATCATTGGTGACGAATTCGAGAATCTTCCGCAATGAGGCGAGGAATGGCACGATCAAAATTCGATTAAAAAACGATAAAGACGGCGAAGGAGAGACGCGACAGAAGACAGAGAAAACTTCCGGTGGATGGCAAGATCATCGCCGATTGCGTATCTCTCGATGACTGGGCATTGAATCAACGTTTCGCATCACCGAGCAGCCGATCATCCGTCGATCGAACAATCGTTGTTGGCAACGCGGCAATTCTTTTCATTTGTCTCCACACACGTATCGTCGTCAGCGAAGATTCTCCGTGATGTTCCTTCCTCGCGAGCTTTCAGATACATGAATTTATTATTATTTAAAAAAAAGAAATACTTTTGACGAACGAACCGCGAAGAACGGAGATGAAAATTGCGCTCGCGGGCACCAGAGTCAGCTGAAGAGCACTTCTTTCACCAAAGACGCGGTGTCTCGGACGAAGACACTCTTGGGAATGAATGAAGTATGGTGGTTGAGGGGTACCAGCTCGGTCCCTGACGAAGACCGTAGGGCTCTCAAGTGGAAGGGTGTGTCGCGATGAGCCTTGGAGTATTCTCGGCCCTGAAGACCTCACAGTTGAGTGATTATTCTTATCTCTTTCCCTTCCGCCCCCCTCCCTCTCTCACACAGTGAAGTGCCTTCCCCTGCACTATCACGATCACTCTTTATTATTCTTCTTGTTCAGGTGGTCGGTCTCCCTGATAATCCACCGATGTCCCATCAATCGGGGACAACTCCAACTACATCGTTACACAAAAAAGTTCAACGTCCCTTCGTGACAGAAGAACAAGGGAACGCCATCGATACTCGGCCGAAAGATGAGGAACCTCAGCCGTGGCAAGGTGCACCCGAGAACTGCGTCGATCTTACTAAAGAGAAGCCCCAAGAAGACCACGAGAACGACCACACCGACCACGACGAAGATGGCGTTCCGTCAAGTTCGGATAAATACAACGAAGACAGCGAAATATGGCTTTAGCACACGCAAACCGGCTCATATAATACTACAGTCGTTCTTTCCTTTTCTCGCTCATCTGCGAACAGTTCGGGCGACGCAAAAGACTTTAAGTGGAAAAGGGTGTGCCGTCATTTATGTATATATATATATATATATATATATATATATATGTATGTATGTATATATGTATATTATGTATATACACCTGTGTGTTTTCCGTGTGCGTATGTGTGTTCGTGTGTGTGTACGTCAGTGAGTGTAGGGTTAGTCTCACTTAGGTAGAACAAAAGGCCGAAGAACGACGAACAAGAAACGGAGTAGGTGAATTCGTGAACGACGCCGAGACGTACGCGAGTCGTAGTATATTGCTAGTAATATATTGGGGGAATGTGTGCTGCCTTCTCGCTTGCGGGAACGTCATTTGGTTGATTTCCTTGATGCGCGATCGTTTGGTTAATAGAGCGTTCATTACATAGGTCTTTCTCGACCAGAATTGGTCTCTCTCTCGCTCTTTTTCTCTCACACACGTAGGCAAACCGTGCATGTATCTACACTAGTGAAATTGATTCTGGACACATTTTTTTTCCGTACTTTGTAATTTTTTATTAAAAAATTAAAACATTTACGAAACTAATCATGTGCAAATATTAAGAAGAAACATTATATATTGAAATGAAAACATTGCAGTATCATTCCGGCGTAGCATAATATACATTTTCTGCGTAAATATTTTTAAAAAGCGAAATTTCTATTGAATGTGTCGAGAATTAACCCTTCGAATGCACACTGGGTCATTTTGACCCCAGTTCTTTTTCGTGCAACTACGTATTTTTCAACGCATCTCCCACTTTGAATGAATGTTTGGGCACTACATTTTTATTTTTGTTAAAAAATACATTTTGGACAATCAAATAAAGATCATTGACTATAAAAAACGTCTCTGCAACAAAAAAAAAGCATATTTACCGAAATACATCGATCTGAAAAACGTCTGGCGTCCGATCGACCCCCCATGCAGTCAGAGGTTCGTGGCGGAAGTGTGCAGTCGAAGGGTTAATTCTACTAGTGAATGTATATATGTGGAAAAGCCATTTTGAATGATTTAAATTAATTAAATAATAAGCCATTCAAGTAATAATAACTTCATGGTTTATCAATATTTTTTTCTAAGGTAAACTCAAACTAGGCAAGATTATGTATCAATTGTGTGTAAAATACCGACGTCGTTATCCCAATACTCTCATTAGAAAAAAATGTTGGAAATCGATCTGTTTTTTGGTCCTCAAGCTAATGCAGACTCAACGGCCGGGGCTTCGATCGGAACTGGAGAGTTAAACGCATTCGTTGGATATTTCGCCGATATACATGTACGTACCCTTAATGGAGATCCATGAATTTCTGTTCTCATTGTTTTGCAACTTCTTACATGATATACATCAAAGTATATTATGAGTACAGTAAGTATATTATGAGTCACAATTATTGACTATTGCTACGGGGGCACAATTGATGGAAGATCAAATTTGCTTACCAGTCCCGTTGATTTTATTAGCGTTGGAGGAGAGTATCTGCGTGCTCGATGTGGTCGTTGTTTTCGTCGTTGTTTCTGTGCATAAACGAAAGAAAACAAATTCAGCGAGAAACAACGAATCTCTCCAAGACACAGTAAGATTTCTTCTGTGCGTGGACAAAAAAAAGGGATGAAAAAGCAACGAAAAATATGGAACGAGAAAACAAACATGAATTTAATTACTTTTCAGCGTCTCGATCGAAGTGTTCTCCTGGAGGCTGCTTTTGTATATTCGTTTTTTGGGCGATCCGGCCGTCTCTCTGCAACACAATAAGAAAAACCGAAACATGTAGTCGTATTCGATGAAAAAAATGATTAGGATCGTCGAACGTTCGGCGCGAAGTAAATTCCGTGTATGACGGAGTGACAGCAATGCGGAGCGGGGAAGGGAGGTTCATCATTGAAGTTGCGACTTTTAATTAGTTGTCCTCAGGCTGGAGTTTGCTTCAAACTCTTTTCACGGGAGCTTTGACTTTCTTTCCCTCCCTCCCTCTCCCTTTCTCCCTCTCTCGCTCTCTCTTTTTCTTTCTCTCTACCGCTCCCATCCTCGCAAAACTCATTACACTGCCTACATATTGAAATAATCCTCATCCTTCTTTGTACCATTTTAATCCCGGAATCGCGTTTCGCGTTTCATTTGCAAACGAAATTTTGCATACTTTGCCAAGCTCGACTAACCGGACTGCGCGTTATACACGATTGGAATCTTTCTCGACAAATGAAAAACTTTCTTGAGCTTCTGTTTTTCGTAAGAACTCATGAGAATTCTTATTTCCTTTAATATTTTTTATTGAATAAAACATTTGATGAACGCCTGAACGAATAAATTTAATAAAAATGACAAATAATATTTAAGATTATTCCCGCGCTTCTGAATCAAAGCTTATGCAAAATGAAAATGTACTGTCCGTATAGGAAATTGAGAGATTTAGGAAAAATAAAAACGTATGCTTCCGGTTAATCAATTTAGCTCATCCCCTCAGGAGATTCTCGACAGGAATTCTCTCTCTCTCTTTCTTTCTCTCTCTCTCTCTTCTCTCTCTCTCTCTCTCTCTCTCTCTCTCTCTCTCTCTCTCTCTCTCTCGCTGTCTCCATTTCGTTGTAGTGCTTTTTCACTTTGCAGATAAAACATACATATAAAGGGTGTCTCAAAATTACCTGATATTTTTAATTGCGCACCATTTTTTTTGTGGCAAACATAGAGTACTAATCTTTGACAACTGGCATCAAGAAGTATTGAGGTTTAGTCATGCAGAATTGCGCGATCGAGGAACGCATAGAAATTGTGAAAATTCACTGCGAAACAATTAGTTATTGCAAACGAAGTTTTTCATGGTCGTGTTATCTAACGCCGCGGTCATGTGAATTGGCTACCAAGATCGTGCGATTTGACACCATTGGACTTCTTTCTTTGGGGTTTTCTAAAAAGAAAAGTGTATGACAATGATCGACAGACCATTCCGGAGCTCAAGGAAGCAATTGGAGGCACCATTAATGAAATTAGTCCGCAATTATGCCAAAATGTTATCGAAAATTTCGTCTAAAGAGTGAGCGTTTGCAAACAGGGACGAGTCGGCTGTTTATCGGATATTGTGTTCCACAAATAACCTCCATGTTTGTACCTTATGTTGAAATAAAAATATTCGTACTTTTCAAATAAATAATACGTTTTATTAATCAATCAAAATGACAGGTCATTTTGAGACACCCTTTATATGATGTGCTAACACAATGCATGTCTCCTGTTACGGATGCGTACGGAACCGATGTGATCACTGAACCGTTTCAATTCAGAACCCATCGACGTTTAATACGTGTATACTCGAAAAACGGATAAACGATTATTGTTCTGGAGGCACCGACGAAAAATACGAAAGCGTCGCGCCTTTTACATACGGTGGATCTCGTATAGTCACGTGATAACCGTCGTTCATCAATCTACCAACTCGTCATTGTGTGTACGTATATATACAGGGTGGACCATGCAACGTGTGCACCTCTTTTACGACCAAAATATGCGTTGCACAAAAAAATGTTTTATACAAAAATTACATGGTTTATAAGGCTACACTATGTGGTGCATTTATTTTTTTTATAGGTGGAGGCACTTCAAAGATTTCAAGGTCAACTTTATTTTTTCAAATGGAATGCTATATTTTTTATAGCATAATATGATAGAGTGTCGAATTCTGAGTAAAAAAGTATAGACCTTTATTAGCCCTAGAGTTAATATCTAACGAGTAATTTCACTTTATTACTTTAAAATTTTCTTCACGTAATATCAAGTTGGAGATTCAAATCTACTACAAATTTCTGAATGGCAGTGTTTACATCACAGTGTTTATCAATATGAACACATTTACCACATCACACACATTTATCATGATTCACAATCTTCTCAATGATTCCAATCCAGTATTAAAGTATCCTTCGGTGATTGTGCGTGATTATTATCAGAAAGATAAAAGTGAAAATGAATTTATGAGGTGTATCGTGAAACACCAACAACACCTGAGAATATGAAACAACGTATTCGTGAAGCTTGCATTACACTAAGTCCGGATATGATTCAGAATGCAGTTTCTTCATTAGTTAATAGATTGCATCACTGTATTGATGCCAATGGACATCACTTCGAACACTTACGTTAATTGCGATAAGACACTAGTCACTCACTGTACTCAAGGTAATAAAGTGAAATTACTCGTTAGCTATTAAACTTTAGGGCTAATAAAGGTCTATACTTTTTTACTCAGAATTCGATACTCTACCATGTTACGCTATAAAAAATATAGCATTCCATTTGAAAAAATAAAGTTGACTTTTATAAAGTCTAAAAAAGAGTCTAAAAGTGACTTTTATAAAGTTGACTTTTAAAAAATAAAGTTGATTCAAATCTTCGGAGCGCCTCCACCTATAAAAAAAATAAATAAAACATTTTCTTGTGCAACGCATATTTTGGTCGTAAAAGAGGTGCACACGTTGCGTGGTCCACCCTGTATATATGCATCATGACTATCTGTACTTCTGGTTTGAATGGAGGCCTTTCTCTCTCTTCCTTCCGCCCTTCCTCCCTCTCACTCTTTCTCTGAATTATTTTAGTGGACACCCGTCCACTGCATTTTTCCAACGAATAGAAATAGACATCCAGCAAATGATCGATTAGCACATCTCCGGATTTAGCTTATATTTTACAGATTCAATCTTTATTTTAATTGACAAGCGAAAAAACTGCATTCTTCGTAACGCTGTAATTTGGAATATTTTTTTTTATTTTCTTCAAATGTAAACAAATTTGAAAAAAAATCCTCGTATTTCCTAAAATTTGAATACTTTTTTGAAGTATTTGTACTCATTTGAAAGGTTGACACGTTTTGATTGTCTTTAAAGCGTGAGTCGAATAATAAAGTTGACCGCGTTTAGATAAATCGCATATTCATCCGGTTCATAAAATCTCGTGCAATTTGCGGCAAAATTTTTGATATTTAATTTTATCGGCGAACGAATGTCGCGAGACTGAAGAAAAAATTGAGTAAGATCGCGATTGATCCAGAGATATTTTTATTTTATCTATTGTATACCATAAATAAAAAAGGACGCAAAAATAATGCAATACGCGTCTTGATCTGCTTTGATCCCGTCACGTTGTTTTTTTTTTTCACCGATATCCTAGCCGCAAACTTGCGTGCACGTCCAATCGAACTAATCCACAATACCGATGAGTGCGGACGCTCATCGTGGAAGAGTGACGAAAGAGAAAAAAAACAAGAACACCGAGAAGAAAACGTATAGTGACAAAGTGGGTGTTTTCCACCCCTGACCCAGATAATCCGTCCCAATTACTTTCGCAGTGTTCTCGGTTTCTCTGACGTCGTATACATATCGATTAACCCTGGACGATGAGACAAGCAACCCGCCCACCCGCTCCTCGCAGGAAGAAAACGGGGGCAGGGATATATCTCATTAAGGATATATGTGACGTAGACGGGCGCAGTTTCGATAATGACTCACTGATTAAGGCCGAGCTTGAGATGATCGCCGGCGTTTCGTAACAAAGCGTGGGCCTCGCCGTTCGTGAGATCTCTCGTGCTCCTGTCGTTAATGCTGCTTATAAGGTCACCCTCTCTCACCCCTTGTTGAGCCGCCTTGCTTCCTGGATTTACCTGCAATTATCGCAAAAAACAAAAAAGAACCAATTAATTTCATAATTTGGTATTGATTGATCGACGATGAATCTCGGAGTGGTTTAACAATTAATCTGAAGAACAATTTGTAAGGAAACTATTTAGTCGTAATTCGCAGCTCGCACTCTGAAACGAAAAATTGAATCATTGAGTTACGGATGGTCGCAGATCGCTGGGAAATAATGTTTCGCTTATACATATAGTCCTTCGTAAAGTGGGTAAAAAAAAAAGTATTTGCACACTTCGTTTTTATCGTATGGAAGTTGCATCGTTTTAATGCAGCAAAAATTCTTTTCGATATTTTAAATTATTTATTCTAACGGTTTTGAAAATCTTTTTGGGCAGATTTAGGTCGTAGATCTCTAGGAATAATTCTTAAAAACGCTTGAGGTATTATTGTGGCCTAAATCTACGGAAAAAAATGGTATGAAAATAATTTTTATTACGATCCAACAATGCAAGCTTTGTCATTCGTTTTTTTTTTCAAAATAAATCGTCGAAAATGAATACGTTCGGACAGAGCATAGTTCATCACACTTTTTATCGTTTAACGGAATGATTTTTTAAAAATATGTTTATCCTTTACAAACAATATTATGTTTGTTGGTGAAATATAATTAGTTATTTTTTTGGTCGAAATTCGAACTTTTTTTACAACGTTCTATTCTTGTAATTTTCGAAATTTCAAAAATACATTCGGTTTTACAACATTTTTATTATTATACTACAAATACTTTTTTTTTTATTATTTCAGATCATCCTAGTTGTGAAAACTATCAATATCGATTGGTCATGCCGCAACGGCGGCTCTTCGTTTACATAATAATAACTTCATTGTGTATCGATATTTTTTAATTAAAAAAAATGCAAACCTAGCGAGACTATGTATATAATTGTGTGTAAAATCCTTACCTCGTTATCACAATACTCGAATTAGAAGAAAAAAAAAATTGAAAATCGACCTGTCTTTTGGACCCCAAGCTTACGTCGACCCGTTAATATTGCTATAAATAATCGTCTGCTAATGAAAATCCACAGAAAAGGCAAAAAGCAACCCACTGAATATCGGAACTAAGAGATCAGTCTTTATTTAATCAACTTTTTCCCAAATGCTATCAAAACGTCTGACTTTTTTTTCGAAAAAAAAAAAATCTGGGCGATATCATACAGATAGCCAATTACTTATTTCTTTTAAATTTCTTATATCTTCGTAGAAAGTTGCTACGGGTCCATTTTCCTAGACAAAGATAAGCCTTAGTGTACATTTAATTGAAGAAAAGATAAGTACACTTTCCAGCTGTACGTAAACGTGACGAAAAAGAAATCTTCAAAACCTGTACAATCTCATCACCGCGATCGACTAAAACATTGTACAACGCAAATAAAACCAACAATCGGCGAATCGCCCTCGAGTCGAGAATTACTCTAATAAAACTTAAGGAAATTAATAACACTAATTAAGATAAAACTTTTTAACGCTTTCCTTTTCATTTTCTCACCGTCATGTTTCGCCTTCTCTGGCTGGGCGAGCAAAACTTTAGCATGTCGAGAGGCTCTCGGTTATCGCGATTAAGGTCGTATATACACACCAAGGCTCCTTCGTTCAACGATTTCGCGCTCTTTATAATCGTCGAGATAAGAATATTATTCGACGATAGGAAAGTGAGGTTGCTGTAAGTGAAAAACGAGAACGTTAAGCGACCGGAAATATTGCATGAGAGCCCGAACAATATCTTCTGGCAACGTAGATACAATAGTGTGAAATAAAAAAAAAAGATACTTGTACAGGCACTTTATTTCTCACTTTTTTTAAATCAGATAATTTATTTGCATTCCTCAGCTCAGTATATCGGTATACTATTTTAATCGATAGTGATGGAACATTGTTTGAATTAATAAACAACTCATCAATGTATTGATCGATAATCTTTAATTAATCTACACGATCTTATTGATTCGCTGATTGGATCACGATTCATGAATTTCTTCCCCAATAATCGAAGAATAATTTGAAGAAGAAAAATTCTCAAAATTACTTTTCGGACAAAGAATAAACGAGGCTAAAATTCCAAAAAAATCCATTCTGTATTACGATACAAGATGCTCGTTATCGAAGATAAAAAGATATTTTCTGCATAACAATAAATAAATAAAAATGAGCGCGATAAAAAAATCCCAGGGGAATAATCTAAAGAATAAAAATGTTTGTTGCTCTGGTTAGCACGATTAAAAAAAAACGTGGTCGAGAATTGCCTCTTGAAGTCGAATGGCTCATACGGCGACGGAAGCGAATAAATGCAAACGACACGGGGAAAAAAATCGAAAAGATAACTGGGAAAAGGAAAATAAGAGTGCAGAATGTCAGTCATACGAGGCCATAGTTTCGTTATCTTTGGTGAGAGTCGTATGCGCGACTATCAAGAGCGACAGAGGAAGTGAACGAGGGAATTTCTCTCCACACATTCAGGTTTATAGCTTCATAAAGATTATCGATCGCGTGTAGAATCGTAAAAGAGAATTTTATCCGAAAAAAAAATCGGAAAGCGGTATTGATAGTTTCGGACCAGCTCATTATCTTTTTTAATGAACGTAGCCAGAGTAACCCTTTCGTATTATCCCATTCGAAAAAATTGGAGCGATGTTCATCGGGCTGAAAAACGGAAGGAAAAAAATTGATTGCACTTGGCCTACGGGACTTCGCGTATATTCGACCGTAACGACTATCAATGTCGAGATCCGATTTCTTACGGGGAAAGAGAATCTATAATCGCATGTGTGGCGCAATGCCAGATCGTGCGGAAAGTACAGCCGAGATGGCCTGGTAACTTTTTTTTTTTTTAATTGTCGTCAATTGTCTGTTTATTTTTTTCATCCAATGTATATTGCGAGCTGTTTTGTACTTTTTGTAGTTTTCGAATTTAACGCAAACACAATTATTTTTGTATAAAAAGTATGTAAGTATTTTCATATTTGAAAAAAATGTTGTTTAAAAAAAATATGAAACTTTTTTTCGTATTTAAAAAAAAGTGGTTAGTCCAAAAAAATTCGTAATTATTTTCGTACTCGAAAAAAGTGTACTCTGGTGAAGAAAAGTTTTGTACTCGACTTCAGGCCTTGCGATCCGCTCATTCTAAAAAACTCCTTCGCGCATCCTAAGGAAGAAATCAAAATTTCAACCCTTCGTAACGAGAGAGACAATAATATGTAATTATTTTCATATTTAAAAAAAAATGTGGTTAGTCCAAAAAAATACGAAATTATTTTCGTATTCGAAAATTCGCAAAAAAGTTTTATTTTGTTGAAAAAACGTTTTTTACTCGACTTCAGGCATTGCGATTCGCCTATTCTAAAAAAAACTCATTCGCTCATTATAAGGAAAAAAATCAAAATTCTCACTCTTCGTAACGAATATACGAACAATCAGAATACGAAAAAAAATATAAGAAAATAAACGACCGACAAAAATGTAAACTTTGATGTGATTACTATTGATGAAACGTTTAAACGTGATCTCGGGTGTACGTTTTTGTACTTGTCGAATTTCAAGTCCTCGATACGCGCAATACAAACAGGGCGCCAAATATCTTCAATTTACGATTTCACGTGTACGGTAACGTTTTTTTTTTAAACGGATTTTCCTTTATCATGGTGCGCGCGTTTTTCACGATTGAAATCAATATTCATCATTTTAGCGAGCTGATAAAATGGTCGAAACTTTAAGATTTTTTCGCGACATTCGGAAAACTACAAGCCGGCGGGTTACGTGTGTCTTGGATGGAACGAGACTGCGGGGCGCATTCGGAAGCAAGAAGCAAGAGGGTCTCGCAAGCAGCGGCAACACCAGCGGAGCGCAAGTAGTGTAGAAGTATGTTCGTAGGACCGCGGACCGGCGCTTCGGCGCCAACCATAAAACTCTTGCCAGCCCTTCTATATATATATACATATATATTATATATGTATGTACGAGTGCTTTACCAATACGGGACATGCATGTAAACAGCATCACGGCAAAATCTTCCTCAATTTCCCGTGTTGTTCTGGGCTATGCAAGCGCCCTTTCTATTTTCTCTGTTCGCTCAGCCAAACTCGCTGAACGTTCCAGCAACCGCGATACAAATTTAATTCGAGATCGAAAGACGGTGGACGGGTTTTTTAATTAGCGCGAATAAACAAATAATTCATCATCTGGAGCCTTTTGGTACACATTGAATAATTTTTCTCGCCTTTTAATTTTTTTATATTCAGGATGTCATTATTTGATTTTAACTTCTTGATGTAGTATAATTTAATTTAACTATTACTCCGTCCCCACAAAAGTAGAAGATTTTGATGTTGATGGTATGTTCTTCCAATTTGATTGAAATAATAGCTAATAATATCGGCACGAAATTAATTATTTAATTTGGCGTAAGATTAAAAATCGATTTGAGTAAAAAAAAGCTCTTCTAAGTTTATTAAAATGAGGATTAAATAATGTAAACGGGAAATCGATCCTGTCATTTGATGTAAGATTAAAAGTTAATTTAGAATTGAAGCGAGTACAGCAGTTGAATTGAAATAAACGAAGATAAGAAATAATAAAAAAAACATTTCATGAAATGACGACGATTTCCGAGTTTTTATTATGTCAAATTTCACATTGACCGGAATTAATCGAACGGTTCTGAATTTCATGGCTTTTTTTTCAAGAGTTTACACCTAGTTGATATTTTTGAAAATATCAAGGTTTCCGACGAATTCTTGAAAAATACCGTTTTTAATATTTTCTCTGTCAAAAAATTTTTGGTCATTCCATTCAAAAATTGCGGGAGTTATGGGCGTTTATAGGTAGGTTCCGCAAACCGGCGAACTTTAGACGCGTTTTTCTCAAAATTACTTTTTCTAAAGCGGTGACCACGATATCTCAGAAATCGCCGCTCCGAGGAACTTAAAATTTTACAAGCTTTTTTTACATATCAAAAAGCAGTGCTTAAACAAAGGATGCATAGTATTATTATTATCAACGCATTCGATGCATAGTTTTATTTTTATCAACGAAAATAGAGGGTTTTTTTTCGCCGAAAATCGATACTTTCACTTTGAACTGCGGCCATTCTTTCGAAAATTAATATTTTATTAAATCCTTCGTGCAAGCACTAGATAATTTCATGCAAAAACTGAATGCGTTTGATTTTTTAATCTTGATTTTGTTTACGAGCAGCTGTGGTCATCGCGAAGGACATTTTTCAAACAGCCATCTGCACAAACCATTGTATCTACCACATTTATAAGTATTTTTTAATGCAAAAATTGTAAAAGATACTGAAAACCATACCCTTTAATGTAAAAAAAAAAAATTGAAAACCTGCACGCGTTTTTCCAGAAAAAAAATCCCGAAAATTGTTCGAGGTGTTCGAAGATCTCCCTCAAAGTGTTCGAGATTTTTTTGCACGTCAAGATTTCGCGGCAACGATACAAGAGAGGGAAGATTGTGAATTCGAATTCACAAATTTCGCTTCCGTTAAAATTTTGCATACTGCACCGCCCGATTTCTTCGACAATGTGGAATACTAAGCAAGACGCACTTTTTCTGGTATATGGTCCAACAATTGTTGATTTTTCCTATTAAAATCCGAACAAATAGAAGCCCCTTGAGACAAATGAAGAGACTGTGTGTATGCAGTAGCCTAAATTGAACAAGATTCTCGTACGCGAATTGCGTAATTGTCGCGGGTACCGTATAGCCAACCCTGAAACTCTGGCACGCAAAATGGACACGCTTGTCTCGAGACGACGAACATTGTAGGCAAAGTCTACATTGCGATGTCTTCCTTGGCGTCGGTGAGTCGCCGAGTCCAATTTTTCCACCTAGTATATATATATATATATGTCCAATAAATTCGCCCGTTAAATCTTCCGTATCGTATCTATATACGTATACCTAACTCGTTCGATCCCAGAAACTCGTAACTCGGTCATCGGTTTAAGGTCACGCGTGTAGGTTAGTTGTTTTTCATGAAATGGCCCTGTGCATAAAATAGCCTAAGGAAAACATGTTTTTCAAGGTACCGAAATGTCAATTTATTCAGAAACAAGGCAAACCAATTTGTATGAAAAAAAATATTGTTCGTTAAATGTTGGATCCAAGAGGGATTCAATCTCATGAAAGCTCGGATTCTACCTCATCGCGAATAATTGATATGTCTTATCGCAATATTCGGATAAAATGCATGTCCGTATTTATCAAACTCGCAGACATTTCGTAGCTCGAACTGAGCACATATCTTCTATATATATAAAAGTGTTCCGTGATTGACTGACGAACAGACAACGCACAGTCTAAACTACTGAAGATAGAAACGTGAAATTCGGTACATATGTTCCTTAGAGGATGTAGAGGTGCACTAAGAAAGGACTTTTTGAAATTCGATATTGAAGGGGGTGAAATAGAGTGTAAAAGATTGTATGGGAAAAAATAATAACACTACAATAAAATTAATGAAACACGTAGTTCAGCATCTCCCAAAAATTCAACCCTTAAGGGGTTGCACGCAGGTAGAAAAGTTTGTGTAGAAAACAATATTTTTCTGGTCGATTCTACTTGAAATTTGGCATAAATACTCTACAATGCAAATAATGCAACACATATTTCAGCCTTTTCCAAAATTCAACAAGGTTGAATTTTAGTTGGAATTTTTTTTTTTTAGAAATAAGTCTCAGGCCTAAACCTTCAAATACGCTGGCGTAGTTTTAAGGGACGATTGTTTCTCCCACGGTCAATTTTACGTAGCTTGCTCACGCGTAGGTTCGCCCACGGGCCTGGTGATATTGGTGCAGTCCAATAAAAAAAGTCAAATATTTACACTCCCACGGCGTCGTAAATTCCACGCGGAGGAAGTCACGGGTAATAACTATAACTTCATATATATATTTTTGAAAAATGAATTCATTAAAAAAGAGTCCCGCGTTAATTTAAGTTGGCGAAATCAGAAAAGTCATAGATAAACAGACCAACTTAATCTTTTCCGTTTAAATTTAAAAATAAGTTCCGCGAAATCTACGCGGACGAAGTCGCGGGCAGCAGCTAGTTTTGATAATAAAATTTAATGATTTACACGCGTTGCTCAACACTGTAACTTTCCATGGCGATTTGCCCAACATTAATTACTATAACCTCCAAATTTGACAGCTGTAGCTTCACCAACATGGTCGCTATACACTGTCAAAGTTCGAGCGCCCCTATTGGAAAACCCTATATAATATTACTTTATTTTTCTTATATATTGACTATTATTTTCAGGTATATATATGGAGAAGATGGATTTCGAAGACAGAAGATTTCGGGGACCATTCTTATATATATACGTTCCCGTAAAAATTTAAAGCAAGGACAATGCAGAAGAGAGCAGCACGATATTTCTGTCTTTATACACATATGTAGCTACAGGTACAATTTATTCTGTTGAAAATTGCTGAAAGTGCCATATACTGACGAAATTGTTGGTCCACAAAAGTAGATTCACGATTTCACTCGTTTTGGCGAGTCGTTGGAACTACGCGCGCTTTTGAAAAACCCGTCGCCAGACGAATATACGGGAAAAAGTGCGAAATATTTTCCCGTATAGGTGCGAAATGGAACGGAGGATAATTACAGTCGTAATTTATATGTTATAATGCATGTACAGGGTGTGCGATGTGAAGTTACTCCGTATCGAAACATCCTCTGTCACGGTCAATTCGAACGCCAGCGACGGTTTTTGGGCTAGATTGACGTGTCGAGAAAGGGTCCTTCGGTTAACTGAACGATATTGATGATCGTGTTTTCGTCAGGATGATGGGCAGTAGTGATGTTTGGTCTGAATCAAAAGCTCAGTATGACGCCTGGGTTGAGTTAATCGCTAGGATGCAGGGGTTGAATTGAATGAACGAAGGATCTTTAGGGTTGTATGGATCATTGGTAAGGATTTTAGGGTCAGACTATCAAGTGATAGGTAGCTATAGCTTAGGTTGATGATGAGTTACCTCATTGAGATAAGGCCCAATAGTTAGCAAGCATTTTGAGATCACCTAAAGGGTCAGTGAAGATTAGGTCCTGCTAATGTGTATTAATGAGTTGGAGAATAGATTGATGACTAGTAGGGATTTTAAGATTAGGCCTGATGATCAGCAATCATTTACTAGTTACATTAATTATTGTTGGATGTCTTTGGGTTAGGCTAGAATGATCAATAAGAATTTGAGGTTAGGCCCTTAATCTGAGTCTTTTTGGGACTGATGGAAGCAAGCATATGATGGTTGGGTTAGTTATTATTGAATGCCTTCCGATAAGGTTAGTTTGATAAGCGAGAATCCTAGGTTAGGCCCCCAATCTGACTCTTCTTGGGACCGGTTGATGGTTCGTAATGATCTGTATGTTGGTGATGAACAGAGCTTGTAAGATTAGCCCTGACGTTAAGTTGATGCTTGTTAAAGGTCTTTTAGTTAGGTTAATGATCAGCAATAACCTTATGTTCGAGCATTATTCAGTTGCGCATGCGTCATCAAATCTTTTAATTTTGTTGCATCTTTTCTTTCTCAATGGACAATTATTTCGCAGACAGTTTTCGATGGATCATTATACTTGCTGAATGTCGCAAAAGTTGTCTCTGTGCAATCCCACCAAATTTTCTCCGCACTTAGAAAATAGCGTTTGATTTATTTTTTAAAAACTGGCAATTCTCGAACACCCTGTATAACCATCGACGGCAAATGAAACAAGAGGGCGTAGCTCACAGGTCGTCGGCTCGAAACTTTTTCTTACTCGCTGCAACATTGGATTTGCCGTATATGCGGAAAACGCGTCGCTTGCAGAATTTCTAGCCCGGGAATAATTGACATTATTGCGACTGTTATTGCCGCATTCCGAAGTGTCACCGTCTTATTATTACAAAGCCGAGTGTCCACAGCTCAGCTCGCGAGAGGACTCGCTTTTTCTGCCGTTTTCCACTATACGAGCACCTTCACCTCGAACGGACGGCGGTACGCCGGCTTCAAATGGACCACCGGTATTCTTCGGGATCGTCCGGTTCATGACTCGCGTCTGCTCTTATTCGGCCTCTTTCGTTGCTACCGAGTTTAATTGAACGAGTGATTTTCTTCCATTACGTCGTTAAGGGTACGAGCGCGAAATTGCCGCACCGCTGTCACTTTTTTTTCACGACGCGTATACATGTGTGCCCGACAAATTTTTTTACTGGACGCACCGATACACACGATTGCGTATACTTTTGAGATTCGACGAGTTTGCAGCCGTGTGAGATGAAGTTGAAAAGCTGTTGTGACTGAAATTAATTTAAGGGGTCTGAATAAGCTCGAGATTTGGAAAGTGGGATTTTTTTTATTGTGTAGTTTTATAGTCTAGGGTCTTAACTTTCATTTGCAACGACGATTTTGTGGACGTTCCAAAAATTAACCTACCCGTGCAGAAATTGTCGTAGGGATCCAATTCGATTCCTATAGTTGTCCCTACTTCATGATAGGAATCCAATGGGTCATCCCATTGGATCCCTATACCAAAGTGTCACGCTCGTACATTGGATTCTAATCGGGATTGCCCATTGAAATTCAACGTACCAATCCAATTTAAATCATAAGGGATTCCCACATTATTCAACAGAATTCGATACGATTCTTCATGGATCCCATCACATTCTATACGTTGAATTTTCTAAACAAAATCTATATATATACAAAATGAGTGAATCTTGAAAAGTATCAATCTCATCTTAAAAAAGTATAAATCGCTTCAAAAAGTAAACCTTGAAAATCGATTAATATATTATCACTGAAAATCCACTGTAATTATCGTTCGTCATTTTACTGCATTTTGACATCATACCACGTAGAAATTTCGATAGAGTCCGATTCAGGACGTTTTCAGGTTGCCTGACTGCCCGGGTAGGGCACTTATAAGGTAACCCGATTGCGCCCTGTTAGAAAGTATAAGGTTCTACCACATATGGGCTTTATCTGGTTGCCTGATCAGGCCGTTATTAGGTTACCTGATCAGGCGTTTATAATGCTGCCTGATTAGGTCATTATAATATTGCTTGATTGGCTCATTATAATACTGCCTTAAGTAGCGAGTACACGTACATGCTTGTACACATACACACTCTACAATATATGTCTACAAGGCCTAGAATGTATTTGTCAATATATATGCCCAATTCTTGGCATTATTAATTACTTTTCCCACGGCTTGCTTAAAATCGTTTAATGGAAAATAGAGGAAAACATACGCTTGTTCAATTCAAACACCTCGTAAATTATTAGTTAGTGTTTTTCGGACATGAACTTGGTGAAAAACAATTTTTTTTTGGAATTTAGGCATTAATAACCTATTAAACGTCCATATATATTTTTAGGTTATACATATCATGTTTGCACGACGATGACACATTTTGCACTGTGTTTTGAGATTTTGAAATACAGCGGAATCTTCTAGCATGCATCCGAGTTGCATAACATTTTTTTTCGTCACAGTCCATAACACCTTTCAAAAACGTCAAAACTTCGAAGATAATATGCTGCTGAATTAAAATTTCCACGTAGGATATAAGAGGTTATGTGCGTTGATGGAATGCTGAGGTAGTTATAAGGCAAGCCCCAATATGACCTTATTAGACCAAGCCCTAGTAGGGCCATATTAGTATTTCCTGATATACGGGAGTAAAAAAGGCACCCTGATCCGGCCGCGGTAAGGTAGCCTTCTTACTCCCGTACTACGGTTCCACTGACCCGCTGGACATTCGGCACTGAACAGGCGTGTCATATTACGGCATTCCAGATCGCAGTATGATAGCAGCCTGATCAGTGTTCAGGCTGCCGGATCAGAATGTCTAGTCGGGATATCACTACACACGTACACGCTTACGAACCGTGCAGGTTATGCTTCAACACGCCAAATGTTTTCTAGTTACTTTTTACGTATTTTGGATACGAACGTGGTAAGAATGCTCAAACGGCGTCCATAGGGGAACAGTGAGGAATCCAATTGGATCCCAATAATGAGGATTCACTAGGTGCGGTGTCCTTGACTAATCCCTATGGAGATGTGGGTGAATCTTGGGACTCCCCAAGAAGTTTGTGCACGGGATTACGAAAGGATTTTTTTTGGATGCTTCACAAATTCTAGCTGAGAATTTCAAATAACAAATTCTCAAACGATGGAAATCGGGGATTACCGCGGAATCTACGCGGATTCCAATGTGGACTCTCTACGTGCAGCGTCCCTATCAAATCTCTATAGCAGTGGTTCCTAACCTTTTTGCGACCAGGGACCACTTTGATGTTTTTGTTTATGGGAGGGACCACAAGGCTCAAGAATAATAAACTGTGTTAATCTTGAAATAAACTTTAATAAAAACATTCAACATATTCTTCAGACATAATAATGACAAGAACTGAGAGTGGGCCCCATTTTAATAAGACAAGAACATAATGATTAAAAAATTATATATCGCTTTCATCAATGTGACTTTCGTGTTTGCATCTTCTTCACAAGTAGTGTAATCCTGGGGGCTAATATTATTGCTCAAAGCTACACGCACATCATCACTTACTTTCATACGATTCGAGGACTTTTTTTTTAATTACAAGCAAAGCCGAAAATCTTTGTTCGCATAAATAAGTTGTGGAGAAAAGCAAAAGATAGCGCAAAGCGATTCCTCGCATTTTAGGATATGAAATTGCCTTTTTACATCAAAACTCCTGAAGGGAAACAGATTCAAATGCAACCCAATGAGCTCTTCCTGGACCTCCTTTCCAATCTCTCCAAAAAATTTAACATATACGCCGTAAATGTAAAAAATATTTCACTTTTGAATTGAACAATTGACAGCCTATATTTTAGCTCTCGCGGACCACCTGTGATCCGCGGACCATCGATTGGAAACTAATGCTCTATAGGAATGTGGCAGGATGTGGGGACTACCCAACAAATTTCTGCACGGATACTTGCCAGCACTGCCAACTACGTTTGGTCATCCATCAACGGCAGCACTTTGTTTAAGTAATAATAACTTCATTGTGAATAAATATTTTTCAATAAAAAAACTCAAGATTGGCAAGACTCTAATAGAGATTGTATTAATATTAATAAGAGTGTATTATTTGCGGGTAAAATTCCGACCTCACCATCGCAATACTCTCACCAGAAAAAATATAATAAATATTGACAATTGACCTGACATTGGGCCCCAAGTTTTTGCAGACCCATTGACTAGCGAAAGAAACGTGGTCGCAAATGTAATTCAGGCCTCGAATTGGAGTACGCTTTCATACGGGTTCTTAGAAGCTCGATAGTTATTTATATTTTACATGCAACATTTTTACGAATAGTTTCAAAAGTATAGTAGA
Source organism: Ophion ventricosus (assembly GCA_963932345.1). Taxonomy (NCBI): domain Eukaryota; kingdom Metazoa; phylum Arthropoda; class Insecta; order Hymenoptera; family Ichneumonidae; genus Ophion; species Ophion ventricosus. Next base: position 22,051,475 of record OZ010715.1, on the reverse strand, counting down.
GTCTTGTCAAATGAAGAAAATAAACTTTGTCCTATTTTTCTCCGAAACAAATTGTTTCACAGTAATCACGATAATTCGGAAGTACTCGGTGTATCTTATTATCATGAATTATTTCCGATTGTCAATTGAAAGCTTACCAAAAAGAAGAGCAGGTGGGGTGAGGGGCGGTGGGGGCCTAGTTTACCGTAACAGTGGAACGGACAAACATGACGAAATCATAAATGTTCCTTTGTGGCTGGCTAGTCCTAATTGTCAATTGACCTTGCGTGGAAATGTGTATAAATAAACCCAAACAAAATGTTTTCTCCCGTTCTAGCTTTCAAACACAGAAGATCTTACCAATCTACAATCAATCTAAACTTTGATTATCGAACCTCCCACAAATCGAACCACAGCTCACAGCCAAAAAAACCCAAAGTTCTATCTTCAATTTTGGCTCCAACATGGATACGCAGCCCAAGATCAATCAAAACTTCAATCATCCAACTTCGCGTAAGCCTCGATTGGACCTAAACTAAATACCCCGTTGAGTCCCTATCGACGCGGCTATTCGTTAGGTCCTTTTTGATATGGAAACTTTGGGGCTGAATGAGCGCGTCAATCGAGTTATACTTCATTGTCGGGCAGACACGCGCGTTTGTCGTAGTAACTTTCGTCGGCTGCGTGACGTGAAACGGTTCGAGCAATTCTTCGTTGTATACCAGGTGTACAAGTATAAAATTTCGGATTTCATACAACGGATGGTGCACCAATGCAGTTTGTGCTATAAAGATTTGACACTGCGCCATTTTGTTGTGTCATCAACAAGTGTCAGACGCGCACGAGTGATAAATTGGAAAAGTGTGTGCATAGTGTTCTGTTGTTGTGTTCAATATGTCAAAATTTATACTAAACAAAGAGCATTCGCGGACAGCATTAATTTTTTGTTTTCATTTGAAGAAAACTGCTGCTGAATCATACCGATTACTTCGAGAATCTTATGGTGAACATGCTCCATCACAAGACACGTGTAAACGAGACAAGGAATATGGAAAACCGCAAAAAAAAAACGAAGATGTGGAATTGCAAGCATTGTTGGACGAAGATGATTCGCAAACATAGAAACAACTCGCCGAGCAATTGGGCGTTAGTCAACAAGCTGTTTCCAATCGGCTACGAGAGATGGGAAAGATTCAGAAGACCGGTAGATGGGTACCACATGAGTTGAACGAAAGACAAATGGAAAAGCGCAAAAACACATGTGACATTTTGCTCGCTTGGTACAAAAGGAAGTCTTTTTTGTATCGTATAGTTACAGGGGATGAAAAGTGGATTTATTTTGAGAATCCCAAGCGCAAAAAATCACGGGTAGACCCAGGCGCACCATCCACATCGACCGCAAAACCGAATCGCTTTGGCAGAAAGACGATGCTCTGTGTTTGATGGGACCAGAGGGGCGTGGTCTATTATGAGCTGTTAAAACCTGGGGAAACGGTTAATACTAAACGTTAACAACAACAATTGACCGATTTGAACCGTTCGCTGCCTGAAAAAAGGCCAGAATACCACACCAGAATACAACACAAAGTCATTTTTCTTCATGACAATGCTCCATCAAATACGGCAAAACCGGTTCGCGACACGTTGGAAGCACTCAGCTGAGAAGTTCTACCCCATGCGGCTTACTCACCAGACTTGGCTCCTTCCGATTACCACTTGTTTGCATCGATGGGTCACGCACTTGCTGAGCAGCGCTTTGGTTCGTACAAAGATGTGAAAAAATGGCTTGATGAATGGTTCGCAGCAAAAGGGGAAGATTTTTACTGGCGTGGTATTCGCAAATTGCCCTGAAGATGGGAAAAATGTATAACAAGTGATGGAGCATACTTTGAATAAAGCACTTTTTATCATTCTTCCGAATTTGACGTGTTTTTTTTTCGAAAAAAATCCGCATTTCATACTTGTACACCTGGTATAGTGTCCTGAACGCGCGGCGCAAAAGTTTTGAATTCCTCACAGAGGTGTATACGATCGAGCGATGTAGAACTGAATGACAAGCCTATACAGGAGGCGTCATGAGGGAATGTACCCAACAGTATCCGGCACTCTCCAACTACGTGACGGGAATCTCTCCGTTGCTTGTGCGCAATAGAACTGAGGATTACTCCGAAGTGTATACTGGATACAAATATATATATGGGGGAAGATGATTTTCAGAATATTCGATTGTAGGAACTGTCTTCATATTAGCCTGTATTCAACAGTACATAAGCTCCAATATATCCAAAATTACTTTTAGTAAATGTTAGCATTTTTATGTAAGGATCGTTTAAGGTATTACTGGATGGACCGTCCGGCAAAAAGTTGGTCCGAAATGGGCGAATCGTGGATTTACAAGTCTAGATCATGCCGTATATGTTTAGCCTTACAAATAGCTGATTTAGTAATAAATCAACACTTAGAAATGTTCATTTTCCACTTTTAATAATAATTAAAGTCAAATTCGACGATATTGACGTGCGTTTGACTGAGGTTTTGTCAGTGACTGTACATCTGTTTCAACTGATAAACAAAAAAATTCTCAACTTTTAAATTTAATTAACAAAAACTCAATATACGTTGAGTTTTTCAATGATTGCTATTAATTCGTCGTTAAAAAATGCGATATTTCTCATTCCTTTAATTAATTTCTCGACAATTACTTAGTCGATTTGTTTGAAACTAAGCATAATCAATCATTGATCCTAAATGTTGATGATATAATATTTTAAGAATTTACGGCGATTCAGTTCCATTCGTTTTGCAATCATTAAGGTCTGCAGAAGCTGTTTTCCCATAAGCAACCGTGTTAAATTCATATGTTTTTAACTACTAAATTATTTAGTGAAGAATTCTAAAATAATTCATTATTATTATTCTATCAAGAACTATCATTCCTCTAATTTTCAAGAATTTTGGCGGTTTTTTAATATCCATCCAGTAATACCTTAAAGGATTATCCTGTCTCCGAAATCAAACTTTGGATTGAAAGAGATTTGAGGGCGCTTCTCAAACCGACCGCGATATCCCGGACAATTTTTGTCGTACGACATTTAAAAAAAGTATTTTACTCGCAATGAGACACCCTATATTCTCACATAAGATGCCCTAAAAGTTGTGAATTACCCTGTAAACACACACGCACACTTTCATATATATATACAGTGGGTAAAAAAAGTATTTGTACACCGCGTGTTTTTCAAATTATCCTGCGAAAAAAATAAAATAGTTTAGCATTTTTTTTTCGAAGAAAAATAAAATGTTCGACAAAAATTTTCGAAAAAAAATAAAATGCTTTAGCATTTCCAATTGTCCTATTCAAATTTTCAAATTTGAATAGGACAATTTGAAAAACATGCGGTGTACAAATACTTTTTTTTACCCACTGTATAACTTTAAACACCCATCTCACGTTATTTGTATCTTCATCGACGTAACCGAGAAATTCAGCGACAACTCCATTCCGCGCAAAACTACATCGATCTCGCATTATAATGCTGTTAACAACCCGACGTATCGGTGAATTCATTCTCTCGTTTGCTCATTTATTTACGAATATATATCCCTCAGGACGATAAATTTTACACAAGTGGTAACGAACAATGGAGCGTTATAGCGCGCGATTGAATAGTCGACGATTAAGAAAATAATGTTGATCAATCTAAACACACGCGTTTTGCATTCCGAACGAACAGTCCGTCTCCGCAGAAGCGCGCGTGTTCAATTAAACCAAAAGAATTGGGAGATTATAAAAGACCATACATCGTATAAGGACGAACGAGGATGAAAAAAAGGGATTGTAACGATAATCGTTTGTCGATAAATGTTTCATGTGCACGCGACTACACGGGATGACAACCATAAGGTGGCCATGTGTTTTTGAAAGGTCTGGCGCGGAGATTTTGCAACCAAGAGAAATATGATATCAATGATTTTACAAGTCCTCTTCGGAAAAAAATAAAGAGTATTTTTGTGATGAGTAGTATTCGCTAGAAAAAATGGAACATTCTGGAAAAAAATCAAAATTCCGCTTTGGGTTTAGCAAAATGAAGATAATTAAATTCCTAATACGAAACACTCCTAAAAAACTTTTTTTTTAATGGACATAAATTCTATTTGTTCACTTTAAAATGCATCTTTGATGATTTTTTTTCTCGTTGCCGGGATGCACAAAGAAGTTTTCCAGGAGTACTTCGTATTGGATTAAAATTACCTTCATTCTGCTGTACTCAGAGGGGAATTTTAATTTGTTTTTTTTTTCCCCAGAATGCTCAATCTTTTTTGGAAAATACTACTTGTTACAAAAGTACGATATGATATTTTTGAAAGAGGACTTGAAACACCATTTAAAATCATATTTTTTCTCGGTCGCAAAATCCCCGCGCATGGCCCTCGAAAGACACACAGCCCTATAATTGTCACCCTGTATATTTACATTACATATAACTTCGAATACTGCGCGATGTGTCAGAAACATTTTGGCATCTCTCTCGTATTTATCGTTATGGAATTTTCATACTCGAACCGATTTTCACGTTTTTCTTCACAGAATATTTCAATATGCTGCGGTGCTAAGGTCGAATAAAGGGAGAAAAAAAGAGCAGATCAAAATGCGATCAAAATGTGACCCTTCAGACGTTTTTTTTTACAAATTACGAATACTTTCGCGATTTTTCTTTAGGTGTGAAGAAAATTTACATTCTTCATAGACATTGAGAATCCGAGACAGGATAACTTCGGAGTTTATTTTTCGATTCTGCATAAGTTTATCCTCTCGGTATATGCTCAATATTTTTCGTCGCAAATCCGCAACAAGTCGTTCGAAAGTCGGAGAATATTTTATCATTTTTTTTTCTTTCTGTGGTTCTTCCGCTTGTCGCCTGTTCATCGAGGTAGTAAAATGCGACGATTTTGAATTTGTATGGAAGACAACGGTGGAGATTTTACATTGGACATATATATATATATATATATAAGAGTTGTGTGGTCGACGAACTCGGGGATCATCTCCGTGAGAGGTGATCGTTCCCTGAGTCTCGAGAAGGGAAACGAGCAAGGGTGGATATCTCAGGGTGGCTGGCCCACCATCGTTGATGAGACGCCCCGCGTAAGCAAAGGGAAAAACGAGAGAGGAAGGAGAGCGGGAGGGAAACGAGGCAGAGAGAGAGAGAGAGAGAGAGAGAGAGAGAGAGAGAGAGAGAGAGAGAGAGAGAGAGAGAGAGAGAGAGAGTGAGAGAGAGAGAAAATGCGCCGGTGCAGCTGTATTCTATACCATGTGAAATGCATTATGCATTCACGTTGATACCTTCTCTCTATCGTGCGACCTAACGTGCCCTAAGATATACCTGTATTCCTCCTCCCCTCTCTCTCTCTCTCTCTCTCTCTCTCTCTCTCTCTCTCTGTATCCTGCTCCTCTTCCGCTGTCCCCGTCGCTTTTATCTTCTCCGTCTCTTTATCTTGCTCCCGTACTTTTCTCTTTGTCCATGGAGCATGGAACGTGCCACACCGGAAGGGCTTTAATTAGAGAACGAATAAGAGAGAAGCAATTATTCGTCGCGCCCGTTTTGACGTCTGTCTCGCGGCTCGCGAAAAGCTTCGCGCTCCTGCTTGCTTGTGTTTCTAACTAAGAAATTTATTGATATGAATAAAATTAAACAAAAATAAATAGTGAAAAAAGAGTCGAGAAAATCCGGTAGGAAATCGGTATTGGGAAATTGAGAATTTCCATTGCGGAATGCGTGCTATTGGATCGAAAGCTTGTACGAAAATTTGTAAAATGTTATGCAGTTGGAATATCCATCTATTGGCACGATTGTGTTGAACGAAAATTTTGCAACCATTGGAACTTGCTTGATTGCAACTCGGGCAAATACGTTTGAATTCAAAGAGATATCGAATTGGAGATTATTATTGATTAGTTCGACACTGGGATTTTTTTTTAACGTGCGAAGTGTATGTGACTGGTGTGGCCAGTCACATTCACCCTTTGCTTGTTTACCCTCCGAAATACCCTTCGAATTTGACAATTTCAATCGCGCAATTCACCGAGAAAAAAAACGATTATCAAATTATTATTAAAATATCTGTCAATTTGAATGAAATTATTCCGGAATCTCAGTCAGACCACCGGTTTGGTTCACCATTTTATCGATACCGGCTTGGTGTTTTGCGTGCCGGAAAAATAACCCTTACTCTTTTTTACGAGAAACATTTTTACTGAAATTTAAAAAATTAAGAAAAAGCTAACGCTTGACACTTTGATGCAAAAAATCTAAAAGTAGCTGTTCTTTTAAGAGACCATTCCGGTGTAAAAATTTTTTGAAAATCGTTTTGTTTTTGCATTATCAAACAATATGGACTTTCATAAAAATGCTGTGAAATTTTGGCCTGGTGGAGACGGACGCGTTTTTCTCGAAACGTCGTTTTTCAAAACGGTGCAAAATTTTAAAGTTTTCAAGTTTTTAAGCTATTCGTCTCAAATTTTGCCACCTCATTCGTTACGCTATTCCTAAACGTCGTAAGGAAGCGTTTTTTTTTTATTTTTAATTTTCACTTTTTGTTGTAAAAAACTGTCGAAAATAAGGCTCAATTGGGCACTTAATTTTGAAATGGCCGCCATTTTGTTAAATTTCGTCGAAAAAAAAACAATCCTCCACAAGCTTCTACAGTTTTGGATTTTTCTTTCACACAATTTGTAGAGGAGTAGAACTTTCCACCGTCAGGCGCCATTTTTTTAGGCTTCATTTTGCCATAGCCAAAAAAATGATATATAAAATAAAACTAAAACATTAAAAAATATTTTTATGTACAACATAAGTCATTAAAATAAACGAAAAAAATCGGACTGGTTATCGAATTTTGTTTAAAAATAAAGTCACAAAAATCAACAATTTTCAAGTCAGTCACACTGGAATGATCCCTTAACGAAAATTCCACAAATTAGTTTGCTACAACCCAAACAAATCGCAGCACTAGTTATTATTTTTTCGAGTGAGAATGTACCGGATAATGCAAACAATGACGTATGAACCTCCCTACCAACCTCCTCTGCATTTCCTCTATCCCTGATACTAAGGCAACCACACAATTGTTAGATCATGCAAATGTGAGAGCGGAAGTATTTTTTTTTTGACAAAGCTCTCTGACGTTGCACTGAAAAGTGTCAGGGACGAGAATAATTTTCGATGAAGCTAACAAACAAAAGCTCACGATGCACGTAAATTTATGCAGAAAAATGAATTGTTTATACACTCTTTCTAGATACAGTCCGGGCAAAACACTTTTCCAGTCACTTTCCAAATACACGCATTCGTAATTTGATTTAAAAAATTAGAAAATATATTTTTATCATAATTATTATCATTGTGTGTGTTTATTTGTGTGTATCTATATATCTGTTATGACAATAAAATAGTATTACATTTATATAAATATATATATACGTATGTTTATATATTTATTTATTTATTTATTTAGTTATTTTCACAACACCGTGGCACTCTCGCCAGCAGACAAAACACACAATAAAGGAAAAGCACCGTCGCAATGTTAAACGTGTACTATTTGTCACTCGTTTGAACGCACTCTCATATACGTTCGAATGTCGTTTCAGGCGTGTACTCTGTGATGCGTAGATATTTAACACCAGATCCATATGCTTGCGAGTACTGAGAAATTTGACACTCACACGCCCACCAATTCGTGAACGATAACAAAAAATGATACTTCACAATTGATTGCACGAGTGAAATTCGTCAGTCGTTTATGCAACATGGCATCATCATCATTATTTTTGACATTATTATTATTATTGTGAATAAGAATTAGTAATCAGTTAGTATAATAATTAAAAAAAACTAAAATAAACAACGTGTTTTAACAATGTATAACAATAATGATAACATTAATCGATGACAGTAATCGTAAAATGAATAATAATAATGGTAATAATAAGACATTTTTCCAAATTATGGGCATTGGACGTTAGAAATGGATAATCATTACCCCAGTAGAAATTGTGTTAGCCTGTCTGAGTCACGTGCTAGTAACTGACTCGCCCAATTGAGCTCATACGAACTGACTAATGGCTGCCTCGGTATGAGCTAGTAATAATCTAAATATTTTGTTATCCAGCCCTTGTCTCACTGCCCAATCGATTTTCACTGTAGATGCCGCTGCGTTACAATAAAAATGCCACCTAGTAAATAGACCGTACTGGACTAGCCAACCATGGTTACGAATAACAAAGGGAGGTTATGTGACTATACGTACTATCATCTAGCGAGTGACTCATGGCTGGTTAGCCAACTTGAGTTGCAGATGGCGTTGCGAATGAACAAAACGCTCAAGTGGGTGTCTCGCCATGACCTAGGAAACAGTAGCTAACTGCGGCTATGCACCCGTTGGCTACTCGCTGCCTAGCCGAACTTGAGTACAGATGTCGCTCCTTTACGATGAAAATACCACCAAATGTCGAAGTCGTACCTGGCTAGCTAATGATCGTCACATTATGAATGAAGAAAAAAGATCCTCAAGTGGGTATCTCGCGATGACCTAGCCAACTCTAACCAACTGCGGCTATGTGCTCCTTGATTAGCCACTCAGTCGATCGTGATTAGTTTATATAATGTTTATATCCTCATTAGTAGTTTATATAATGGATAATATTGATTGCGGTAACATCGTGCTCATGAATTCGTCCCTAGCCAGAATATTACAAGGCTGGACATAGTTACTAACTAAAACGGCTAGCTAGTGATAATTTAAAATATAATTTTACTAGCTTAGGGCTAGACGGTGATGAGTTGTATTTTCCACTCTTGTACATTGGCCAAAGAATGAATTCAATTTGAACAGGAGATCCAATAATTTTTATTTTGGTCCTGTGAGGCTCGATGGGAAAAATACTCCTTAAAGCGCTCCTTACACATTAGGAAGATTTTCCCCCTAGGCTAAGCAAGTATTATAGAAAAGAGGTGCGAAGGTTTTTGTTCCGTTTTAACTCTTTTCTTTTGAATGAAAAAGTTTTCCGATTTGGAAAATGTACACAAATGAATCACGTTTCGTACTTACACGTCTCTCGTACTTGGGAACAATTCGAGTCTCACGTCAAAACTTCCAATTGCTCTCCCCCCTCTCTCTCTCTCGTACGTGCACCCTTTTTAATCGTGCCCATAATCCAAAACTCGTGCTGATGAAGCACTTTGCAAAGTGTATACAACTTTGGAAAATTTAACGCTCCCGAAATTCAAGGATCGCGTGTGCCACTCATCGCAAATGAGGGAGACCATTGGCTGTACATCAGAGAAAATGAGAGGAGCACCGTGGAGCGAAGGAGAAGAGGAGGGAGAAGAAGAGGAGGTTTACGAGAGTTTGCAAGTTCGTTTAATATAACGAGAGTGCAACGTCGGGAGATCGAGAGCGACACATTAAGACAGTCGGTATATAGATGTCAATATATATATATATGCACACACTCACACACATATTACTGGACTAAGCGGATTTCATTACAGACGAATGAGAATTTAATTGAGAAGAAACTGGTACGGTGGAAGAAATTCGTCGTTGCAACGTCTCACTTCATTGCTCTTTTTTCCGCGTTTCTAATTAAATGGTAGATTAGATGAACAATCAAAATGAGCATTTATTCGGCGTGCCTTGTGCCGAAAATGTGTGGATATATTTATAGAACGCCATAGACTTAATCTATAGAAATAAAAAACAAATAGATGAAAGAAAGAAATAGACAACGATTTTAAGCAGCTGAATTGATTTCTACTAATTGGGGTGAATAATTCGAAAATCGATCGATAATTTCGATCAAATTGGATCGAATAACTGTTACGAGATTTATACAAATATATTTTCACTATAAGTTTCGTGTATCTATTGATAAAAGATATTTTTTGTCTCCCATTAACATTGCTTTTTTTTCTTCTAAAATAAATGTAACATTGCTTTTTTTCTTCTAGAATAAATTAACAATTTATTTGGAAAAATGTTTTTTGAATTAAAAAAAAAAATGTACAAATAATTAACCTCTCACTATTTTAAAAGTTCGAATATGATCGATGTTCGTATTGTGGTGTTCCGATTTTCTGATTGTGGTGTTCTGATTTTTTCCCCTTATTTCATGGAAATTCCGCGTGGACTCGAAAATTCCGGAAGTACAAATACTCAATTAAAGGGAGCTGCGAAGCGAGAATTGGACACGCGTCTCGTTTCTTGGAGATAGGCATCGAAGATGGCTCAATATGCCCCGCGTGCGTCGGCCTGTAATATATATATATATATGGGTTCAAGACAGAAATCTCGGTCCATTACCCTCCGACCCTCGCCATTTCGTCATCTATACGCGCATTTCTGTACAGGGTGTCGCGATTAAGAGGACAGTTTTTCCAACGTTAAAAATCGGAGCTCCCTTTTAGAGAAATTTTAGTTTTCGATTTTTATTTTCGTTAATAATAAAAATTAAAAATAATTTTCGATAATAATAAAACATAAGCAATTGAAAAGAATTTTCTTTGCATATCAACAATGCAAACTTCACCCCCATATGATTTCATGGTTTTCGGATATTCCTCCTTCGAATGGTTTCTATGACTTTGGTCTTAAGGCTTTTCACGAACCCCAATATTTAACAATTAACTGATTTTCGTCCACAATTAAGTAACTACTTTTAACAAAAAATGAAGACTGTAAAAATCGTTTAATTTATGCAGCACTTTATGAAGATGAAATGCTGGCCACAATTATATCTAACAATTTATACACTAAATAACTCTAGATGTCTGATATAAACTGCACTGAGCAAATAAAAATTGTGAAGATTCTGTAACGACAATAAAAACAGGGAGTCCCGAAAGCTTAAAGAAAATAATAATGATAAAACAGAAAAATATGAGTAGCAGAAAAATTTTCGTAACCGCCACTTTTTAGAGAACATGTAGAAATGTCTAAATCTATGAAATTCATGCGAAATTTTTCATTCCAGTTCATCGTTGGGTATAATGATTGATTGTAACTTATTTTCATTGAGCGCAACTGTAATCTGCTGATGATTCAAACGGGCCCTGGATAAAAAACGGCCCTTCGCAGAAGAAATACCTTAAGGAGTTAAGCCACTCTACAATTGTATAACTCGAAAAAAAATATTTTTTCGCTTGAAAGGTGCTTAAGAGTCATAAATATGATATACCAAAAAATTATGGTCGGTGAAAATCTCTAAGTGCTCCAAATAGTTATAATTTGTGCCTGAAGGAGAAAACGCAGCGCTCCAAGCTTTCGGAACAATCGCTGCCTGAAGCTGTAAAAGAGACACGGATCAGCTTGAGAGTGCTCACGATCAGAAAGGAAACAAAGAAACAGGACATCAATGTGGAAGGCCATTTGTATGATGCAGACATCGCAGATTAAAGGTATACAAAGATTTTCTATGATTTTTTTAATACGGAAAACTGTTTTACGCGTTTTTCTCGTACTCGTATTCTTTCAATTGACCGGAAACATAACTCGAACAAATCGTCACCAATCGATCTGAAAATTCAACTATATATTCAAAATTGCATTCTCCGGCATTATACGGAGGATTTTTTTGCATTACATAGTATTTTTTTATAAACAATTATCTGACCATTTTTTCTTCAAATTTCAAACGCTTTTTTTCATAAGTGTACTGCTTTGTTAAAAGTCAATATGTCGAAAAAATCCTACGTACGTCTCTAGCTGTTATTATGTACAATCGAACAAATTCTGTTTTTTTTTTGTTTCAGGTAAAAAATCGTATGAGTTACATTTCCGGCCGTGGAATCCTTAAAAAAAAAACGGCGTCGACGGAGAAATGCGGTGTAGCCGCCGTTTTTTATTAATTACTTTTGACAATTATTTTTTGCAATTCATTGGTAGTATAATGAAATCCTCTTTATAGAATTTCAATCGTTCCCTTTATTTCGTCAAAAAAAATACCGAAATATGCCTATTTTTTCTTGCTATAGGGTGGATTAACCCCTTAAAGGTCGTAGACATTGGTCTACGAATCATCTCTAAGACACCCTGTACATACAAACGCTGCACACACACTCTCTCTCGCTCTTTTTCTAATATATATATGTATGCAGCTATTTGAATGCGGTGATTGAGCGAGCGATGGACTCGGACTCCCTAGCACATCGATATATAACAGCGATGAGTAGAGAAAAAGTCGAAGAGAGTGTGCACAGCATCAAAGAGGAGTGAGTCCGCCACGGGTCGAGAGTAACGAACAAAAATAGCCCTTCGCGCGGAAGGGCGCCAAAGACTCGCACGTCCGCCATATCGATACGTCCGAACGACACTCGTCGCTCACTCTTCCGCGCTGACGTTTATCAAAAAAATACCTGCCACCGAAAAGACTATCGGAAATTTGTTTTTTTTTTGCCCCTGCTGACCAGGTGAGATTCCGGAAAAATTGGAATATTTTCATCGCGATGAACTTTCATTGGAAAGTTCATCGCGATGCTTCCAAGCAAAGAGGAGCATTATTTTGACCAGAATCGACGAATAAAAAGAATATTTGTCGCAGATCGACGTCTCGTCGAGTTCGGGCACAACGAGAATCAGATTAAGAGAGGCAGCCGTGCGAGAAAAAAAAAAATTACGAAACAAGATTGAAATAAAGAGAAGAGGAAAAAAAAACGAGCGTAGGTACGAGAAACGATGGTAAGGGGAGAAGAAACGATGAGACGGGATAGCATCGAGAGCTATCGAGTTCAAAAATAGCTTTTCCTCCTGTCCATTCGGCATCGTTTTTGTACACGCTTGAGCTTCCCTCTCTCTCTCTCCTCGGACTCGCGGAGCAGCGTCTCTTTACACAGCGCAAAGCTGCGCTTGCCAATCCCCTCCGCTTCGTTTCGTCGATGACGCGTCTCCCATTTCCCCCTTACAGTATATCTTCGAAATTTTTTTTTTCAATCCTTCCCCACAACACAACACATCGGGCGAAAAAACTTAATTTTTATTTTTCCTTCAAACTACTTACGTGCGAAATATCGTTGAAACGACTAGAGGGTGTCTCAAAATGACCTGACATTTTTAATTGCGCGGCCTTTTTTTTTTTTGCGACCATAGAGGACTAATCTTTGACAACTGGCATCAGAAAGTATTGAGGTTTAGTCATGGAGAATTACACGATCGAGCAACGCATAGACACTTCGTCTGAAGTTATAGCAGACGAAGTTTCATGGGGGCCGGTTTGAAATTTCGAACTTTGAATGATCAGAATGCTCAAATACCTATTAGCTTGTACTCAATACTTCTAGAATTTTATAGTTCCAACATTTTGTAAACTGAATTATCATATAACCGAAAATAATAGTACACTAAGGAATTAAATGGCAATAATCATGGGACCGACTGATAAAGCGTCGACATGAAAACACAGCACATAAAACAAGTATGAACTTTACATAATTAGAGAGTCCACAGTTCCGAAAAATTGTAGTGTTAGAAATTCGAGTTCCTGAATGGCGAAGGGTTGTACGGGGAAAAGTTCCGAAAATAAGAATATCGATAAGAATCATCGATAGCTAAACATCCTTACATTATATATGTTCACAATAAAACGTGACAGATGATGACAATTCTGAAAACATTCTACTACGAAAGATTGAAAGTCCGAAAGAATACTACCCCGAAAGATCAAAACTGCGAAAGAATTTTACCCGAAAGACCAAAACTCCGAAAATCTGAACACCGTCAAAATAACTGGTGGTGCTGCCATCTAAACGCGTTGGGCTAACTTGCAATCGGCTTGATGTGTGAGTTTTCGGAATTTTGAACGTTCTGAACGTTCATTATCGAAATCTTACACTATCTAAACTTCAGTTTTCGCAAACTGGATGATCGAAGCTATGATTTCCGGAGACCAAAACTCTTGTGAACCTGACGAATCTCTTATTAGCTTTTATTATATTTAAAATTTATGATATGGCTCGTTTTCTATAATAAAAATTTGGGAGTTTTGTGGCATGCTTAATATTACATATTCGGAGTTTTGTATGTCGTATTACTGGTCGTTCAAATAAAGCGTTGATCTCCTTCATACTATTTTTGAAAATAATCCCATATAAGAAATCATATTTGTATCCTTTTTCTATCGTTACTCGTACCGTTCTACATCATTTACAGTCAACTGTGTAAACTTTCGCTGGCATGATTTTTACGAAACTTGTAGTTTCGGAACATTTCGGAATTTTAAACCGCCGGAGCATTCAAAATTCGGAATTTCAACCCGGCCCCGTTTCATGGTCGTGTTTATCTCGCGCCGCGGAGATGTGAATTGACCACCAAGAGAGTGCGATTTGACGCCATTCGATTTCTTTCTTTGGGTTTTTCTGAAAGGAAAAGTGTATGCCAATGATCCACGTACCATTCCGGAGCTCAAGGAAACAATTGGACGCACCATTAATGAAATCAGTACGCAATTATGTCAAAGTGTTATTGAAAATTTCGTCAAAAGAGTGAACGTTTGCAAACAGGAACGAGGCGGCCATTTATTAGATATTGTGTTCCACACATAACCTCCACGTTTGTACCTTAAATTTAAATAATAATATTCATACTTTTCAAATAAATAATACGTTTTATTAATAAATAAAAATGTCAGCTCATTTTGAGACACCCTTGACACGCCTAATCATTTTTACACCCACCACATCCACGAATCTTGGTACTCTCTGGTTACCCCCCTCTCTACTTTTTTACTTTATTATGTATCTGTGTTTTTATTTTTTTCTTTTTTCACTGCTCACTGCATTTATTGCGGGCAAGACCAACGCCGCATTCACTAATCATGGGCTCTACATGCGTGGTGCATGCGACGGGACGCGTATAGACGAACACCCGGTGCGAAAAAATTTCAACTAACCGCGACGCACGTGGTCTCCGAATACCGTACGCGAGTGAAGGGGACCTGCATAATATTCCACTATGTATGCATACACGTGCATATCGTAATACGATGCAACAAAGAGTACACGATTCGTATAGGTATATACGTAAATATACATATATATGCATATATGGATATAGAGGGTGGTTTAAAAGTCGTGGATCAAATGAAGCAGGGAGATAGTCAAGATAATTTCCAACCAGAAAGGTCATATACAGGTTGGCCCGTATCTCAACGAATCCAAAGCATTGATTTTTTTTCAATATTTCTGAAAAATCGCTGCCCAGCTGTACAAATAAATAAATTTAAAAAAAACTACTTACCATTTGCTGATTATTTTTTTTAGATGTAGCCTAATGAGGTGGCTTTCGCATAGAAATGTCGTCTTCTTAATGGTTATTATAAGTACTTAGAATAAAATAAATTTGTAATCACTTTTTGGAATATAATTTTTTTCCCTAGGTTTTCATGATTGATTCAGAAAGACAAACGTTCTACCGAAACTTGCCCCTGTAGTAAGGAAATTGGTCCACCTTATGTGGATTCTAAAACAGTACAACGCATATCCTTGACTCTCGAAAGTTTTTTACTATCGTTTTTTATTCCCTGCAAGGTAGTGAATAAAAGTGCTTTGCTAGAAAATCAAATTTTGCACCAAACAAATTTGTTCTGGTAATTTGCATTCGGAACGCATTATTTAAATGCAGAGCAAAGCCCTACCTTGCAGTGAATAAAAATCGATATGTGTTCTACTTTTTTAGCGTCCTCATAAAGTGGACCAATTTTCCTACTGCAGGGACAAGTTTCGGTACTACAATTTTCCTTCTAAATCAATGATGAAACCTAGGGAAAAAAATTATGATCCAAAAAGTTGTCACAAATTCATTTTCTTTTATGAAGACTACATTTTTATGCGAAAGCCACATCATCAGGCTACATTTAAAAAAAAATAGCCAGCATATGGTAAGTAATTTTTTTTATTAAATTTCTTGTACAGCTGGGAAGTGATTTTTCAAAAACATTGAAAAAAGATCAAAGCTTTGGAATTGTTGAGATACGGACCAACCCGTGTTGGTCCGTATGACCTTTTTGGTCATATTTTTGGTCAGTATGACCTTTTTGGTTGGATCTTGGCAACCTCCCCATGTCGTTTGATCCACAATATTTGGACCACCCTGTATATATAACCAAAACTGGGGAATAGACGGTCGGGGTTCTGCTGCAGCAGTCCTTCGAGTTCAGCAGCGTTGTGCATGGTCGATACTCGGAGCGGTGACCGTTTAGCCGTGCACCAGCTGGCGCATCAATCAGTCAGCGGAAGGCCAATACTTCTCAGACCTTGGTGTAGATACTTGAGTAAAACGACTGTGCACTAGAAAATCAGAAGAATGTAGGGGCGTCTACGACGGTAGGGGTTGGCAAATGCGGTACAGTGTAGCATAAGAGGGCTGTGGACGCAACGGAAATTAGGGTAGATTAGCAAAGTGTGGGTAGGGAGCAATAGAAAAGGATTCAATTGGGAAGGCTAATATACGTAAAAACCCGCAAATGTATATATTGGAACGCGGAAAATAAAATTTATATTTATATACATATATAAATATATATTTTACGGTAATTAAATCATCTGATTTTTTACCGAAAATAGGTGAAACAAAAGTTCGAAAAAAAAATCTGAAAAATTTTTCGCGAACTCAACAAAAACCGATTCAACTTTTTAATAGAAACTTTTTCCAAATTGTTTCTTTAAAAAAAAATCAATATGTTTAGAAAAAAATTCGTACGAAGCTTAAAAAAAAAAACAAATTTGAAGCTTGAGCTTCCCCCTTTATGATTCCGGTCAAAGAAATGCATAAGAAAAAATTTGTTTGTAAACGGGGTCCACCAGAAACGGAAAAAAGGCGAAAAAAGGTCGTTTTCGAAAAAGAGTACTAGTCGTAAAAAAAAATACTAAAACATGAAATAATAACGGAATGAAGGTGAATTCCTCCCCTTTGAAATGCCGTGTATTAAATTAATTTATGTTAACTATCGGCGGAATGGCATCCAAAATCGTTCCGGAACTTTTTTGAATTTTTTTCCGGACACTTTTCGCCGCTAGTGTATTTTTATACATACCTCCCTAGAAAACCTAGGATCTAGATATTTTTATATATAAACATATGAATACGAGGAATAAAAATTTTGAATCAGTTGTATCTTTTTGATGTTGGTAATTATCACAACCGCCTTCTTTGAGGGCGGTCTTTAGATCTTTTGAACCGAAATTGAATTTTTTTTTATACGAAAACATTCGGACTTCCGTAATTTTCAGTATAGGAAAAATGGGGCTACTTTGAGAACGATCCTCGACATCGAATGTCTGCAAAATCACCGTGTTTATACATACATACACGGAGAGAATTAAAAAGTAATTTTTGTCGTGAATTTCACGGTAAAAATTACCGTGATATATTTCAATGTGGTGACAAGTGAGAAAAGCATAATAATTCATATGCGACAAGTTTTTTTTTAACTCACGTTACAGAAAATTTCAAATACGTAGCTAAAATTTTACTATACAAGAAGGGTAGCGCGCACGATAATTTTTACCGAGAGCACAATACATTTTCCTATAACACTCATTAAATTTTATAATAAATCTTAAAATAACTGTTATAAAGACGATACTTTTTTATATACATTTTTGAAAGGCATAAAATAATAAAATGGACAGTAAAATTTCGCTGATATTATATATTTTTTAAATTTAAGTTTTGCGTATTTTGTTACACATGAAAATTTACTAGAAAATCTGGTAAAATTTTCTATCTGAAGAAGAAATTTTATTTTATTTTCGTGAAAATCTTTGTTTTACTCAGTAATAATAAGCGAAGTTTCAGGGTTGTCATCTGGTTACCGTTACTGCACGGTAATTTTTAACATTTCATTCTCTCCGTGTATATATAAGGCTTGGACAATCGCGAGAAAGTGCAAAAACTCTTTAACGTAGAACGCTCGAGCTTGCATTTTCACGTGCATAAATCTTTCCCGTTTTGTTTTATTCCTACACGCGAGGCGACGCAACTACAATACGTACAGCAACGATGCGGCATTCTCGCGAAATTCCATTTACATAAAAAAAAAAGAAGTACGGAAAAATAGTTGTGTCGCGAATAGCTGAGAATATGTATACATTTTTTTGCCACGTAACAAAATTTCATCGTATACGGTTGGCGTTTCAAGGGAGAATAATAAGAGTAGCTGGATAGTAGCAAATAAATTTCCACTAGAATGATCCAAAGCGGAATATTACGCAAGCGGTTGTACGCGTATTTGGAATGATTCGCTATAATTATGAAAATCATCTCCGATGCACGCAAGTGGTGAGAACATCAACAGTCCGTATATTACTTCCGGTTAGAAATTGGGAAGCATCGTCGCCGCGGAATTTCTCTGCGATTCGGCAATCGTTTTTTTTTTCCTCCTCGACTTTATACAGGCATGAAAAATTGTCGCTTCTCATCGTCGAGACGCAGGCGCAAGATTGATACCGGAATCCGATCGAAATACTCTTCCTACTAACTTTTCGCATAACGCGAGAAAAGTTTTCGCGAATTCGTACTCGTATTTTATATGAAAAAAAAACGCTCGTACATTGCTCTCTCTTGCTTCGACAAAAAAAAAGAAGATATGAAGCTCTTTTTCTCGTTTTTCTCGTATTGGAGTGTTTTTGAAAAAAAAAATCAGACGATTCCGTAAGTTATAACTTACCAGAGAAATAAAATGGCTCGTCGTGTGTGATTAAAACGTGGCGATAATGATTTTTTTCGTAATTGTCCGAAACATCTCTTTTTTTCTCTCGTTTTTTTTTTTTTTTTGGTTTTTCTTGGTACGAATTCAAGGATCACATATGGGCGCCAAGCACTTTGCGTAATTTGGTCGAAGAGCGTATGCTTTGCGATCGGGGCTCGGCTATCGTTGTATATACAGGATGTTAGGAAGGTAGTGCAAACAATTGAAAAGGGCTCTAGAGAAGATTATTTAGGATCGATTCATCTAAAACAGTATTATCCAAAAGCTATAATATCTCGCGGTTTTCGCGATATCCTCAATTTTAGTTTTTTACAGGTTTTTCAGCCTGTTAACTTTGAAAGTAAATTATTCAATTTTTTTATGATTTGTGCCAAAGATTTTTTGTTTGAGGGAAACACTAAGTAGATAAGTCTTTGAAATAAATTAAAATGCCAGTAGCACGTCTATTTTTTTTCCTATGCGTGTTCAGGGTTAGAGTTTTGTTTTGTTGCAGTGGTATTTTTAACATTTAAGTGAAGATAAATAAAAAATAAAAATAAATATAAATATAAATAAAACTGAAAAAAAAAATCGATAAAGTTTGTATTCGATAGAACACAAAATCTTTAGATAACGAATAATACAAAATTGTGTACATTCAACGTAATAAACTCATACGAATTTCGTTATTTGGTGCAAAAAGCCGAAAAAAAAACCTATAAAAAGAAACGAAAATGGTGGATATCTCGAAAACCTTTGGACTTTCGATAATACTGTTTTAGTGTCAAATCGATGCCAAATGATCTTCTCTAGTACCCTTTTTAGTTTTCTGCAATACCTCCCAAACATCCTGTATATATATATATATATATTTTTTATTTTTTTATGAGAATATTTATGTGCGTGTAAATTTATATGTAGTGAAATTATTTTGTGGATAAACAATAACATTGATAAGAGATCGATAGTGGTGAGATTGACACGTACACACTGGGGTAGTTTTCGCACGCGCGCGCACGAAAGCCCACACGTAAAGGCGGCACGTATGTACAAAGCGGGCGACTCGATTGTGACTCGATCTCGGACTGTCTCTAAAATTGCGCTCTCGCTGGCACCGAGACGGCCGGTTCACTGCGGATCTCGTCGCAGCTCGCTGGGATCTTTGCTTCTCACTCTCTATCTCTCTCTATCTCTCTCTCTCTCTCTCTCTCCCTCTCTCGCTTATGCTCTCGCGAGTCGTCTGAGAGATCATCGAAGCTCGTATAGTGCTACGCGCCCCAGCCCGCGAGTGTATACGAGTGGCCAATACAACACCACCTGGGACAATATTAGAATCGCGCTATCGTCCGTTTTAAAATGTATACAGCGAGAGAGTATGCACGCATGACATAGCGCAATGCAAGAGAGAGAAAGAGAGAGAGAGAGAGATAGAGAGAGGAG
>OZ010715.1:21980632-22031114 GCA_963932345.1 Ophion ventricosus | reverse complement strand
GGGAAGGATATATCTATAAAAATATAAACAAGTATAAAATTCAAAATGATGTAGGGTTTTCAATCAAATTTTCATATTTTTGACCATTTTCTCGACAATTTTTACCCCAAAAAAGTAATTTATTTACGCGATAACCTTAAAACTTTAGGTGTATCCTTCCGATAATGTTATAGTGAAAAACCTCCCAAAATTTCAGCCCGATCGATCAATAAGTTTTTGAGCTATAACATGAGCAGTTTTTGAAAATGCAGTTTCGAGATAATCGCGTTTAAAGTTTCCCTAGTTCACAGCATGCGGTCCCGGCGCGCTCTCGATTATGTGCTATAACTTCGTAAATATTTCATATTTCGATTTTTCGATTTTCCAGTATACTCTCAATATATAATATTATACTTTCGAAATATGTGAAAAAAATTGATTTTTGAACATTGTAAAGGGTTTTCCCCCCTTGATTAATGAAAATTTAATGACACTATTGACCTGTAAAAATAAGCCTTGTCAAATTAAAAAGCATTTTTCTGTTTTTATTTTTGAAAGTAATGAAATTGCAGTAACCGCAATAATTTTACTCGAAAGTACGCGCTCAATACTACTTTTACGAATTATTTTAGATTTTTAAGCCGAAGGTGTATTAAAAAAATGGTGGAAAATAACCAGAGTGGCGGAATGTTTTTCTTTTCAAGACCGCGTAGAATTTTTAATGTCCTATCCGAGGACACCCTACCTCTCGAGGACAGGATAGGTATGCGAGAATTTTTCTCTTTGACATTTTCCACGTATGGAAATATCCTTGAAAAAATTGTTCACGAACTATTGATGCACGGGATATGACGTTTATATTGAAAGCCGCGCTTGTAGAATTTTGAGACCAGATCATAAAATTCAGTTCATAAAATGGGAGTGATAGGAGCTGCGAAACTGTAAAAGAAGAATGGACGGATATGACGAAATTATAAGGGTTGAAAGCTCATGATGTACGGCAGACAAATTTGATTTTTCAGTAGTGTTGTCATACGCGTATTATTTGACAATTGCAAATATGCATACGTATACTTTTATAAGAAAGAAATGAAAGCTAGTCTTAGGATTTTACAACTATAGTTCTAATTGATGTAAACTTTATGAATGGTCAGAAAAAAATTTCCCACACTTTTTGTATCTATCTGATTGAATTTTTAAATTTGTTTCTATTTTTAAGCCATCGTCCACAGTTCCCCAGTTTCAGTTTTCATTTTTTTTAAAGTATCCTTCTGATGTGCATTTTGATTTAAAAAAAATCGATTTTACTAGGGTCATTTGAAAAGTTCCCGGTCTGATCAACAAAAAGTGATAGTAGAAAAAAATTTCTTTGGCTGCCTGATAGATGGCCTAGATATCTGTAAACCGTAAAAATTTCAAATTATTCTGATCATTACTTTGTCTATGGCATTCTTCGAATTTGCCAACTGACGTTGTTCGTCAACTTCATCTGAAAGGGAACCGACTTGGGAAATAAAAGATGAGTTAGACTTTGTATACGCGGTGAAGTCTCCCCTTCATTTACAGCGGTCAAATATTGGGTGGCTGAGTACAAACGTGGTCGTACGAGCATTGTAAATGAAAAACGTTCCCGGTGTCCGAAAACAACTACAACTGACGAAATGGTCGATTTAGTGCATCGAACTGTAATGAAAGATTGTCGATTGATTCTTAAGGATATAGCTAAAGCTTGTAGGATATCATCCGAACGGGTGTTGAGCTTGTTAATGATCGACCAATTTTTGTGGCGAACGATGACCGTTGATGATGAAACCTCCCGAGTAAAAATTTTCGAGCCGTGTTCAATCCGAAAAATAAAGGCCTCCTTCCCCGAGGAGAGATCGGCGATAGCGGATTATCGG
The DNA here is from genome assembly GCA_963932345.1 of Ophion ventricosus. NCBI lineage: Eukaryota > Metazoa > Arthropoda > Insecta > Hymenoptera > Ichneumonidae > Ophion > Ophion ventricosus. The sequence goes on along the minus strand of OZ010715.1, from coordinate 22,029,234 downwards.
GTACCTAAACGCGGGTACAATGTTTGGAATACCAATATGTTAGGACCTCCGATAAACCTCCCGAATGGTAGAAACTAGATATTGTCACTCAAAGGAGGCGAATGCAAAGTTGAACTGAACCTGCGAAACCTCAGGTGTGCCTAATTCGAACGCTCCCGCAGAACCTACTGGCCCCCCTTTTGGCCTACTTTAGCCGCACTGTAGACCCTCTGGACTCTCCATTCTGCCTACTGTAGGCGTACTGTTGACCCTCCGGACCCTCCATTCAGCGAAAACGTATTTATTTCGTCATTGAACGGGTTACCGGTCAGGCCACAACGGAGAGTTGATGGAGGAGCAATCGAATTTGGGCTCAAAGCAGGTTAGGTAAGGTCGAGGCAACGGACTTGAGATCGAAAGCACATTAAGGAAGTCTGTGTTCTGCACGTTTCACTGAAATTGGGGGTCGGAAGAAGGTTTTGGAGGACTAACAGAGACTACACTGGACCAAACGGAGGCTTCTTCATGGCACTGAACTCGACAAATGGGATTTGGTAGGTTCAACGGAGGCTGGCAGCTTGTGCAATACAAAAGAAATGGGTCCTGCGATGTTCAGAGGAGGCTATACATTTTTACTTGGGCTGGATACACCACCATACGCCTGAGACCAAACAACAGTCAATGCAATGGATTGCGATGGGGGACCAGCTCCGAAGAAGGCAAAGGTGATGGAGGCTCTCGGCAGGAAAAGTGATGGCGACAGTTTTTTGGCCTAGCCATCGAATATTATCCATTACCTTGGAAAGGGTGAAACAATCAATTGGCAGTACTACGCTGCATTGCTGGATGTATAGAAAGCCTCAATGAAGAAAAAAAATCACGTTCGTATTTGGCAAAGAAAAAATCCTGTTTCACCAGGATAATGCTCGGGTTCACACGTGCATGGTTGCGATGTCAAAATTAACCGAATTGAAGTTTCGAATTACTTTCGCAACCACCCTATCCGCCAGATCTAGCTCCCAGCGAGTTTTTTCTGTTTCTCGATTTAAAAAAAACATCTCGGGGGGAAAAAAATGGGTCCAATGCCGAGGTGGAAGACGCTGTAAAGGAGTATTTTTCGGGTTTAGGCAACCCATTTTTTTTTGGACAATTTGAAAGGTTGGGAGAAGCATTGGACCAAATATATCGAGTTGAAATTTTGTTTTGCTTCGAAATATGTGTTTTTCTTAAAAACTCCGGAAACTTTTCAAATGAGCCCCGTATTTATGGCCCTACCTTCTTCTCATTAATCTCGCTATTACGATTACCAAAGCTCCAAGAAAATTTCTAAATAAACACCTTTGTGAAGATTTATAAGAAATAGTATTGCAGCCTTGGAACCATTTGTTGCGGTTAAACTTTTTTTTTCAGTTTGCATATGGCTCATGCAATCCACGACTTTTATCAATGCAAATATGTATAGGAATATTAAATAATGAATGCGCGGTCAACTGGAAACGTATGAGTCGTATTGAAACTTCTTTTTCTGGTTTTTTTTTCTCGTCTGACTACACGCGCGGTGTTGCATTACAGTCCGAGAACGCAATAATTTCGAGGAATTTGTTTTAGCTTTCAGTGTTGTGTAAATTCGTTCGTGCACGCGTGTACTCGCGAGTAACAATCGGTTATTTTAGCAGTAATGGTCGACCGATTCGGGTCTACTTTTCGTCTCGGTTCTCAAAGGAAGAGTGGGAGAGAAAAGGCGAGAGGAAGCGAGAGAGAGAGAGAGAGAGAGAGGGAGGTAGAGGAAGAGAGTGAGAGAGAGATGAAGAGAGAGAGAGAGAGAGAGAGAGAGAGAGAGAGAGAGAGAGAGAGACAAAACAGATCCAATTAACGAGAGAGCAAACGAGGACTCGCCCAATTCATCGTTAAACCCCACTTTGTACTGCGGCTTCGTAATTAGATTGTCGTACAATTCGAATCGAATTCACTATGAGATTGCACATTGCGATGTGGAGTAAAAAGTGCGGTCTCTTTACTTTCGCGATTAATACGTCATTATCACGATCAACAGAACTTTTCGTGCCTAGAGAAAGGAATATATAAATATATACATAGTGGGTTAAAAACGTATTTGTACACCGCATTTTTTTCAAATTAACCTGCAAAAAAAAATACATTAGCATTTTTTTTTTTCGAAGAAAAATAAAATGTTCGACAAAAAATAGAATGCTAAAGCATTAAAAAATTTTTTCTCTTTAAAAGGAAAAATTTCTCTTTTGTGACCATCCTCGCGATTATAGAAAGAAAGAAACGAAAAACTGGGAAATAATTAAAATTGCTTTTTTTTCTCGAAAAATAAAAAAGAACGTAGAGACATCACTTTTTGAACCGCCTTTATACATACATATATATATATATATATATATATATATATATATATATATATACATTTAGGTATGTGTCGATATATAAAATATAATATAATTCAATATAACACATAAAACATTAAATAGTACATTTATTTCTAAGTGAATAATTAAGGGATAAATACAAAATATCGTGAATTCATAATTCGCACAAGGCAAATAAATCTGTTTTTTTTTTAACTGGGATAATTTCAAAACTTTCTACGAAAGAGCATTTAGTTCAAAAAATTATTAATACACATTTATTAATAAAAAGGGGAATATATCGTGCCGGAAATATCAAGGACATTACTGTTAACGATTGGATTCAAATATTATTCGCCAAATAATTGGTGCTAGTGATTTCTGTTATTAGCAACTGGGTGGTTTAAATGTTTCAAAGGAATTCGCGTTGAAAAAAGTTGTTCGGAACAAACGAGGTGAAAATTGATATATCTCGTAGAAACCTTTGACGAATTCGTAGTTGGTACGTAGTCGTTGAGAGAGTGCATGTCACTTTTATAAGAAACTCAGCTTCGCAAGTAAATTTACACTCTACTCTCGGCAAACGAAAAATAACCGACGACGCGTAATCTCGCTTTCATTCTCGATTCCCCATTGTTACGAATAAGGCGTTCTCATTGTTGTGGAAAACAATCGAATGAGCTCCTTATATCATTGGAAAATTTATTTCCGTTTCTCGTTCAATGATACGGTTCTGTTTCTTATTACGTGTGAACTCGAGCGATCCATTACGTATCGCAACCAACTTCGATCTTAATTCATTCGAAATTCAATCGAAATAATATAACGCTTCATTGAACAAATATTATAATATTATTAATTTATCCCAACTCATCTCGACCTTTGCTTTCAACTTTATCCGAAGTTAATCTATATAATGAAATTTCGAAGTAAATTCGATAACCCTATTCCAATTAAATCAAAATAATTATATCGATCGTACGAGTGAAAAAAAAACTAAGTTCCTCCCGCCCTCCTCCAACGTCATCGTAATTTTTTCTAAAAGCCAAACAATAACCGTATCAAAATGAGTTCATGCCAGTAAAAAATCACCACGTGGTTTTCATATTCAGCAATCGAGAGAAAACAACTATAGCAAAGTTTATCCCCTGAACGATCCTCCTAATACGAGGTCAATGGGTATTCTCCGCTGCAACGCCAATATACATCGCAATGGTGCAAACATTACGATATATAGATATATAGCAGATGTATATTTCACGAGTGCAGCGCCCCATGAGACTATACAAACGCTTTGCATGAGATGAAAAAGCAGCAAAATGTTGCGGCTAGGCAAACCTGTATTTCATGGCTATCACAATCATATCAAGATCGTGCATTTTGCTACATAATACTATATATATATAAGGCAAAGTCGCTGATCGCATTATCGAGAGAATTCACAACGAGAGAACAGTGTCTCATTCTCTGAGGGACTGACATAGTGCAAGGGTACGGAAATCCTCGAGATAATTACCTTCGGATAAGCTCAGCGTATACAAATACACACACACACACACCTATTTATTTATATATAGGGTGATTCACTAAAACAAGTCACCTGAAAACACCTATAAATATGGATTTTAAACGAAAAAGTTAGAAACGAAATTTGAATGGTTTCGGAATGTCTATACATTGGTAGCCTTAGATTTTTTTTCACGTGGAGGTATCAACCTGATTTCACGCTAACCTCCATTTTTTTTAAAGGGAAACCCCATTTCTTTTATCGGTAACCAAAAATCAGCACAAAAAAACGAAACCAATCTACAATATTGAAACTGGGATGACCTTGAAATACGTAAAAATTTGCAAAACGGTGATTAAAGTAGAGTAAGCAAAAAGGCGGTTGGTTTCACACCAGGTGAATTCTAGTGAATTCTAGTGGAATACCCTGTATATACAGGATGTCTCAAAATGACTTGACATTTTAAATTGCGTTCCATTTTTTTTGTGGTGAACGTAGTGAACGTTTTTGTGCGTAATCTTTGACAACTGGCATCAGGAAGTATTGAGGTTCAGTCATGGAGAATTACACGATTGAGCAACGCATAGAAATTGTGAAAATTATGAAAGTTATTGTAGACAAAGTTTCATGGTCGTGTTAACTCGCGCCGCGGCGATGTGAATTGGCCACCAAGATCGTGCGATTTGATGCCATTGGACTTCCGTCTTTGGGGTTTTCTGCAATGAAAAGTGTATGCCAATAATCCACAGACCATTCCGGAGTTCAAGGAAGCAATTGGACGCACCATTGATGACTTTAGTCCACAATTATGCCCAAATGTTATTGAAGATTTCGTCCAAAGAGTGAACGTTTGCAAACGGGGACGAGGCGGCGATTTATCGGATATTGCGTTCCACACATAACCTCCACGTTTGCACGTTGTGTGAAATAAAAATATTTGTACTTTTCAAATAAATAATACGTTTTTATTATTAAATTTAAATGTCAGGTCACTTTGAGACACCCTTTATATTTACATTGATAAAAATGTTCCTTGTGATTTGCTACGATGTTTATAGTCATATATACCATATTGTATGATTTGTCTACTAGAATATTTCATAAAACCAAAACAAACGAAAATACTTAATTGAGGAATTTTACCTCAAGGATTTTTTTATCATAATTCGTCATTCCCTGACCTTCCGAAATAATTTTTTTAGAGAAAATATTTCGCCTATACATGAAATTGCACCTACAACCAGCTACCTATCTTCTGCCTATACTACGCACGCTGCCACTTTGCTATCGGGTACCTACGTTATTTTAATCGTCGATTTGGCGTAACAGACAAACGTAATTCCAAGAACTGATAAATTCCACACATAACCTCTATGTTTGTACCTTATATTAAAATAAAAATATTTGTATTTTTCAAATAAATAATAAGTTTTATTAATAAATAATAATGTCAGGTCATTTCGAGACACCCTTTATATATAGATGCGAAAACAATATTTTCAAGACATCTGGCTTCAAGGACCGTCCTCGATCGTAGCGAATTGTCCCCACACTTGACATTATTTAGAACCCAGTGTCTTCAACTTCACCTCTGAATTGGAAATGTAAGCGTTTTATATAAAGGCCCTTAGTGCAGCTAGATGTGCGGATAGCCAACATGGTTATAATGAGTTCAAAATGTACATTTTCCATATATATATATATATATGCACGATATACATAAACATATTATCAGTATCGAAGCGTTTCTGCAGCGCCGGCGTATAATGACCTTAAACCGGTCCGGCGATGCTTTCGATCTTTCCTGTATCTTAATTGCCTACACTGTACGTATAACGTTAACTCGAGGTATTACAATAATAATCTACGATAATCACGAGGATACACGGAGCGAAAAAAAAAATTGACGAGCCAACGTGTTTGCCAAGTATCAGGAGCAACTTTCGAACTTTCCTACGGACGAATTTTAAATTATACGCGGCAATGAAACGCATGGAAAATGATCGACAGTGAGAGGAAATGAGAAATGAACAAAATTTAAAGAAAGGAAAAGTTGCATATATCTGAACGGTCGGGGAGGGAGGGAGGAGGTGGATTGATTTGTAATTGTGATTGCGGACCTCTCCGCCCTGGCAGCCTGGCGCGCCACGTTTCTTTCCCGGCTTTAATATATATGTGTGTTTATATATATATATATATATATATATATTTGGGCACGTTGCATCTCAGCGCTGCAACGTTTCCGTGTTGGCTGCATAGCACTGCACTCGGCGTAATCGCTGCGGAATCGTGCGGCTGTTGAACGTTATCCACAGCGTCACTGCTCACTCTCTCGGTGTTTTCAGTCTGCCCGAGCGGATTATCGAGAACTCTCACGCTGAGAAACCCACCGCCGGCTTAAATTGAGTGAGCGCACTCATACATACACACACAGACACATATATGCTCGTGTGTACAGACAAGTACTTTTAGACAGGAAAGTATTCATGGGACTTTGAAATCCCCGGAACCCTACACGGAGAGAAAAGTCCACGGTATTTACAACAAACGCCCATAGTTAAAGAGGGAATAGTAAAATTCCATGTAGTTTATTGACACCGCAATAATAATGTGGCTAACACATAAGCGAAGAGTAAATCTAAGCATGCGATTTGAGTGGCGTGTTTGAGTTTGACTATCCATTAGCACCGAAATAATAAACTGTTGTAAAAGGTAATAAAGATATGGCAGATTCGGTGCTATCACAAAATCAGTGCACAAATATTCTAAAAATCGAGTAAGTTTCAAACACAAAATATTTACCAAAAAAGTGATTTCAATCAACTAAATATGTCATTTGGATAATAGTTCTCTGTTGTCTGGTAGTTTTTCTTGTAAGCATACATGGGCGTGCTCACTTATAATATTAAAGGGTCTGGATAAGTCTGGAGTATCAAAAATACGATTTTTTTTATCGTATAGTCTTACAGCCTAGGGTCTTAACTTTGACTTCCGACAAAGATTTTCGGAAAATTCCAAAAGTTGACTGAGTTATGATGAATTTTGTAAAGGGTTAGATCGCCCACTGCATTTTCTTTTCTTTTGCGTTTTTCTCGAAAGTATGTTTTATGGAACGATGTAAGTCGTATCTCAAAATCTATTTGTCCGATTCACTTCAATTTCGGACAAAGCGTAGTTTGGAATGTTTTCTATCGTATGAAATGAAATGTTTATTCATTTGTTAATAACGAATCATTAAAGTGGTTTATTTGGTCGAAATTGGAACTTTTTCCCTACTGCTTACTATTTTCGTAATTTATCAAATTTGAACAAAGTAACCGACCGTACGAAAGTTCTAATATTATACTAAAAGTTATTGTTTTTTCATTTCAGATCACCCTAGTTACCAGAACCTACACATATTAGCCTTGCTACAACGGCGGCACTTTGTTTAAATAAAAATAACCGCATTGTGCGTACAAATTTGACAATAATGTAACTCTAACTTGGCAAGGCTATGTCGTAATCGTGTATAAAATCTCGACCTCGTTATCCCAATACGTGTTTTAGTTAAAAAATTGAAAATCGAGCTGTTTTTTAGGCCCCAAGCTTGCGCAGGCCCCTTAATAGAATAGGGTCAGCATTTGATAAAGTTGTTATAGGCGATATGTAAGAAGCTGTTAACTTCGATATCAAATATCTAGAGCTGTGTGAAAGTTCAAAAACAATTGAAGATTAGAGTTATTTTTACTCATTATACGTTTTTTTTTACATTCTATCAGAATAAGTATACTCCAAACTTTTCTTTATATTTTGTTCGTCTCTTGTTTTCATTTAAATTTCATCCAACTATTCAATCTCGATGATTTGTATGTTTTTCTGTCAAAATCAGTTGTTCGATTGTGAATTGCCACCGACCATACGAGCAGCCCATCAATAGACCGTCATACTCAATAACAAAGAGGATTTGAGAGACTGCTCGAGGCACTTCCTCATTGAATTCTCGAGATCCCTTGTGAAATTAATTTGCAGCACTGCATTGTCAGCACCGTAATGCTCCATTGTTGGTATTTCGGGGATACTGTTGCATTGCTATTCGGCTTAGCGAGCATCGATACGATTTATACGGCTGTTGAATTTGGACAACGCATTGACGATCATTCACCACAGCATCTCAACAACTAGAACTAGTTTTTTTGCTTCAACTATTCGTGCCTTATTGAAGATTAAACTATGAAGACGATTAATACGTCATTGTCATCTTAATAGATACAGGAACATGAGTGCATGTGTGTATTTATCTGTACATCGTATTATATTCGTATTAAATAAAATCAACGTAAAGTCAAGAAATGTATGATCAAGTTCTGTCTTGTCTTACTGCCCATTTTCAGCTTGTAGACAAATATATTTCAAGTAATTGTTAGATGCTCTGTATAAGGTCGTAGTTTCAAAAATAAGTTTTTTTATTGCCTAATTTTATAGCGCAGGGTCTTAACTGTGATTTGCAATAAAGATTTTGGAAAAAATCCAAAAATTGATCAAGTTATGACAGTTTTTGTGAAGAGTTACCTTTTGTTCCTCACCTGAAAATCTATTTGTCCGATTCACTTTAAATTTGGACAGGGCCTACGTTATGACATTTTTTATTGTAAAGGGTGTCTCAAATGACCTGACATTTTCAATTGCGCGCCATTTTTGTTGCGGCGAACATAAAGTAACCTTTGACAACTGTCATGAGGAAGTATTGAGGTTTAGTCATGGAGAATTATACGATCGAGCAACGCATGGAAATTGTGAAAATGCAATGTGCAACAATGCAGTTATTGCAGGCGAAGTTTCATGGTCGTATTATCACGCGCCACGGCGATGTAAATTGGCGACCAAGAATGTGCGATTTGACGCCATTGGACTTCTATCTTTGGGGTTTTCTGAAAGAAAAAGTGTATGCCAATGATCCACAGACCATTTCGGAACTCGAGGAAGCAATTGGACGCACCATTAATGAAATTAGTCGCCAGTTGTGCCAAACTGTTATTGAAAATTTCGTCAAGAGAGTGAACGTTTACAAACAGGGACGAGGCGGCCATTTATCGGATAATATGTTCCACACAAAACCTCCATGTTTGTACCTTATATTAAAATGAAAATATTCGTACTTTTCAAATAAATAATATGTTTTCTTAATAAATTAAAATGTCAGCTTATTTTGTGACACCGTTTATGACCGAATGATTTTTCGATATGTTTATCCATTTGTTAATAACAAATGATAAATGTTCCTTTGCGGAAAACACACTTTTATGCTACAACTTGTCATTTTTGTAATTTTGAGAATTTCAAAAAAAGGGATCCGGTCATACGAAAGTTTTATTATTATACTAAAAGTCCATTTTATTGTGTTCTCGTCATTCTAATACTCTCATCAGAAGAAAATATTGAAAAACGGCCTGTTTTTTGGGCCTGAAGCTTATGTCAGATCAGTTAACGTGCTCTGATATGAGCATCACGTGGGTCAATGTCACAAATAATAGACTCCTAAACATATACATGAACCTAAGTAAATGTATGTGTGTGTGTGTATATATATATCTTAACTAATATTATAAATCTGAAAGTCTGTATGTTTGTTTGTTACTCAATCACGCCGAAATGGCTTGACAGATTTCAATGAAATTTAACATGTAGGTAGCTTATGACCTGGTGTTAACACATAGGATACTTTTCATTCTAATATCCAATATTTTTCTAATTATAATATTATACTTAATTCTAATATAATGATGAAATTGAAATTATCATTGAAGTACAAACGAAATTAATATAATCAAAATAGAATATAATATAATATCAAATATTATACTAATATCTAATTTAACATCTAATATTGTTCTAATTATAATATTCGAGTCAAATCAAATGTAATGATGAAATTCAAATTATTATAGAATACAAATGAAATTAATATAATTAAAATAGAATATAATATAATATCAAATATTATACTAATATCTAATTTAACATCTAATATTTTTCTAATTATAATATTCGAGTTGAAACGAATACGTCAACACGTGATGTGTATGTTAGTTAAGATGAGTGTTATCGTGCTGTTATCATATTTGTAAGAAGCTTGAAGCTTGGATTTGTAAGAATTTTGAATATATATATATATATATATATATATTTATACAGTACTGGACAAAAAAAAAGTACACACTAGTCGAAATTTCTTACCGCACTAAAATTTACATAGCGGACTCAAAAATGAAGATAATTGAATTTCCCAAGTGGTGTTTTAAAGAGAATAAATTTACATTTATTTTGCTTTTTTTAGAAAATTCTCTACGATTTTTTTTCTCTCCGGTGCGCCCTTTTAAACGTAGCAATTTTTCGGCTATTTTTTGGCCGTCGAAAATTAACTGCAAAGTTTGTAGAAAAGGTTTTCCTCGATTTTTTCCATGGTAAACTTAAAAAGGATATCAAAACCTCCATTTTTGTTTTTTTTTAGAAAGTCTTGTACGATTTTTTTTCGCCCCAGTATTGCATTTTAAGCTAAAAAAAGCCATGTATCAGAAAAAAGGCGTCATCGAAGAACTATAGGGTTTCAGAGGAAATGTCAAAAGGGTAAAAAGTTGCATGGGTTCACACTGGAGTGGCTATAATTTTTTCAGAATTTTTTTTGACATTTTTTTTTACCATTTTTGTTTAGAACTTTGATGAGTAGAGCGGCTCCACTTGGGAATTATGGGGTCTAGGCCAATATATTGAGAAGGGAAATTTGTTTACATATTCATTTTTAATTAACAACAATTTTTTTTTAGAATTTTTTTATTTATCTTTTTCATTTTCATTTTTTTATTTTAATTTTCAAAAATAAAAAAAACATCTAGAGAAATTGTAGTTAATTAAAAAAAAAATGTAAACAAATTTCCTTCCCTAATTGCCCTAGACCCCATTATTCCCAAGTGGAGCCTCTCCACTTATCAAAGTTTCAACAAAAAATGGTAAAAAAATGTCCAAGAAATATTCTGAAATAATTCTAGCCACTCCAGTGTGAACCCATGCAACTTTTTACCCTCTTGACATTTCCCCTGAAACCCTATAGTTCTTCGATGATGATTTTTTTTTCTAAAACATGTATTTTTAGGCTAAAAATGCGAAAAAAAATCGTAGCTAAAAATGCGAAAAAAAATCGTACGAGACTTTCTAAGAAATAAAAATATCGGTTTTGATATTCTTTTTAAGTTTTCCATGGAAAAAAAACGAGGAAAAAATTTTCCACAAACTTTGCAGTTAATTTTCGACGGCCAAAAAATAGTCGAAAAATGGCCACGTTCAAAAGTGCGCACCGGGGCGAAAAAAAATCGTAGAGAATTAAAAAAAAAACAAAATAAAGGTAAACTTGTCCTCTTTAAAATGCCACTTGGGAAATTCAATTACCTTTATTTTTGAGTCCGCTATCTAAATTTTAGTGCGTTAAGAAATTTCGTCGAGTGCGTACTTTTTTGTCCAGTACTGTATATATACAGGGTGAGGCACATAAAGTGTTACAGAGCAATAGCACTCAAACTATTCATAATATCCAAAAATGTTTCAGACAAAAGTTTCAGTGTTCGAGAAGGCCGTCATACTGGACCACTCTATTTTTTTATCGGTGGAGGCGCTGAAGCTACGTCAAGGTCAACTCCACTTTTTTAAATGAAACCATGTATATGCCTGACATTATTACCGATTTTAAGATGAATTCAGCGACCTACAACACAAGGTCATTCTAATCGCGCAAAGTATGAAAATAGTCGAAAAATCGAAAAATATCGGAATAATCACTTTCAAAGGATCCACTAACCTTGGTTTGGGTCTACCTACAGAAGATGTTCGAAGTGATGACACTCGACTTGTGAACACTTGTAAACACGCCTGACCACGCCTGACGACATGAAAGAAAGAATACGCCGAGCATGTACCGAAATTACACCACAAATGTTGGCTGAAGTTAGACGGTCTTTTCATCAGCGAATTAACAAGTGCTTACAAGTCGAGGATCATCACTTCGAGCATTTTCTGTAGGTAGACCCAAACCAAGGTTAGTGGATCCTTTGAAAGTGATTATTCCGATATTTTTCGATTTTTCGACTATTTTCATACTTTGCGCGATTAGAATGACCTTGTGTTGTAGGTCGCTAAATTCGTCTTAAAATCTGTAATAATGTCAGGCGAAAAAAAATACATGGTTCCATTCAAAAAAGCGCCTCCACCGATAAAAAAATAGGGTGGTCCAGTATGACGGCCTTCTCGAACACTGAAACTTTTGTCTGAAACATTTTTGGATATGATCAATAGTTTGAGTGCTATTGCTCTGTAACACTTTATGTGCCTCACCTTGTATATATATATCGGCCTCGAAATACTCTATCTACTTTGAGACGTCCTGTACACGTTAAATATCGCAAATATGGCATTTGCTCGTCGCCTTAAGTCGACGGGACACGGTCGTGAAGCCCAACACCGGAAGGGTCGCGACGCTTTTAAAGCTCTTTTGCACAGCTGCACTCTCTTGGGACAGATCCGGGTAAAAGGAGAATGCTCGGCGGAGAGTTTCATTGGGTCGTACATTATCGCGATTGGCATCGAAACATTTCCCAGCTCATTGGTTTTTCTTTGCTTTTTTATTCGAATGATTCGATCACGAAGGAATGTAGTAGTAAAAAAATGATAGTAAAAAACCAGCAATACTAATTCCATTGGCACAAAACTGCAATAACATTCGTGCAATATACAAACTTGCGCTCTTCGTCTTCCGCGTTTGTGTCGCGACAAATTGTTGGAAATGCAATTTCGTTGTTAGGTTGAAGCGTCGTGCCCGTGTGCGCACTTTTTTATTTGTTTATTTTTTTTTGTTTCGTTCGTTGGAACGTTGCCCATTCTGCGGATTTTACGGGGCGTATACGTGTATGCGCTTAAGCACGTACCTTTTTCCGATAAGTGCTGGGCAGACAAGCCCATTGTGCGTAACTCGTATGAACCATTCTCGCGCGATTCGCTCGGGAATTTTATCCTTGGGGACTTTGCAGCGTTTTAAATTCCATTCATATACGTTTATACATATGTATGTATATGTAAAGTCGTTGATTCGAAAAAAATGCGCTCAAATCGCCCGACAGCGAGGACCTTAAAAATTTCCAAAGCTTTTAAAGGATCACTCCGAGTGCAACGTTTCCGTCGCAAATTTCACCCGCGTCCGCACATCAACTAGAAACTTTCACCTTGTAGGCTATTTGTTTTTGGTTGTTCACAGATCACCGCACTAGTCATCGAGAGTACGAGGGAAAAAAATATATCAAAAAGCGAGAAACAAATTGATATTTATATATTAGGAACGAAGTTGTATCGATGGAAATAAAAATCGAGAATGACAAGTATGGAGAGGGAAGAAGAGGAATTTTGCTTTTGGAAATGTTGGGCCACGTGCGTTTTGACAGATAGCTCTCAAGTGAGAAACGGACCACGAGAGAAAGAGGCGGAGAGACAGAGAGGAATATTGACGGTTGCATCGACCGTCACCCGCGAGAGTCGAACGTTATATGACTGTAAGAAGTGCTATGCTTACTGTCTTCATGGACTTCGTATAGGAGCGAATACACGTGTGTGTGCATTAGTATGTGTAAGTACTGTATATGCGGGCGTTAGTTTTTTTCCTTTCAAGCCAGTCGCGTCGTGGAATTCCCCTTAAGAAAATGTTCAACATTTGTCACTCCCTTTCTTCCTTTTTCCTCCCTCCCTTCGCTCTTTCTCCTCCTCCTCTCTCTCTCCCTCTCTTTCTCTCTCTCTCTCTCGCTCTCTCTCTCGCTCTAACAGTTTCTCCTTTCTTCCGGCTCTTTCTCTTGCTCTCCCATTCAACATGTGATTTAGGAATGCTGATACGCTGATCCAAAGCCTCTTTATTTCAAATAATCCGAACATAAAATAAACTCGACTTCATTAGGATTGAAGCGTACAGCCGTTCTTTAGAAAGATTGAACAAGTCAATATATTTAGAGTTGCTCAAGAGCTATGTAGAAATATTCATGTTGGGCAGTCATGACGTAGAAAATGTTCCGAGGAAATTCCTTCGGACGAATCGTATCGCAATTCTTGTTAAAAATCAAGGAAATCTTAACCAGATTTGAGAAATTCATGACAATGTTTGTGCTGTCAAGTCAGAATGTAAAAAAAAAGATGTGGATGAATTCCTCTGGATTTTGTTAATTCAATTGGCAGAATACTTTATTTATTGTTGTATGAATTAGAATTAGGGAGCTTTTTGAAATTGAGTAAATTACCGTCAATTTGGAGTTGAATAATTGATTGTTCGATTTAATAATTGATTGATTAGCCTGATATTTAAGTACATTAAAATTGAGTTAATTTAACAATAAAGTAAATTAAAATGGAGTAAAATAAAAAATGAATTAAATTGACCTTAAATAAATCAAAAGATTAGTAAATTGCGTCTCGCGCTTTTTCGCTTTGCGTAATTTTGAGAAATCGATGAGAATATTAAAGATATTTGAAGTGCAGCTGGCTGCGAAAATTCTATGTTTTTTACAGATTCTTCATTTCTTTTGGCAACTTTTCAATTGAATTTTCAGACTCAACTTTGCGTAAAAAAATAGTTAGATTAAAAAAATTGAAATCCTAAACTTAATATTGTTTTTTGAAATCTAGAAACTGAAATTTAATATTAACTACGTCTTCAATAATTTATCTTTAATTATTTCTTTAGTGATGCGGTCACGATTTTTAATCAAGTATTCGGAACTGCCATTATTGAGAATGAAAATTGACGACGCTGGAGAAAAGCATTGTTTGGGTTTATTTGGGTTACCGATTAAGAATTTAGCCAATACTTCGCCATTGAAGCATATGCCTTAAAACGGAATGAAAAATATGAAATTTTATAGTGTTCGTTGAATCGCAAGTCCTGGGCCACCAAAATATAATTACGAGGATTCAGCTCTTCCCACTCTCAATCCTTATCGAAACTTCCTAATTCCTTTATAATAGCACCACATTTTTTTTCATATCGTTTCAGAAAAATTTCATAATTCGAATACTTGTCACTCTTTTTCGTGATTATCGTGTACGTCAGTGATACACATCTTTCAGCCTCTTTTTTTAAATTCAAAGCTCCGGCCATAAAGCATCGGCAATCAATGGAATCGGATCGCGCGTTTGATTGACAGATAATACAGAAAAAAAGGTATGATTTGTATTCGTTCCACGCCCGGGACTTATAGGACGATCGTACTCGCGGGAACGTTCGCTGCCGCTGCTTCAAGAAACGATAACACGACTTTTTCTATGCAGTCAAGGCGCGTATGGGACTATCAGGGCCGTACGAACCAGAAAAGTCCCATTATGAATATATGTCTCGAAGCTTTTTCTCGAACAATCCACGTATCGATGAAACAAATTTGGTCCTCTGTATTCTCAGTTCCTTAATAAATATTTAATGCATTGTTAATCGATTTAAAGATCATTTTAAAAAAATCGTTAAAGAAAACTTTATACATACATATAATAAAACTGTAAACTTTGCGGAGCTGTTTGTTTGTGCACGTATCACGTAAGAACTACGGATCCTATCTGAATGGAGTTAAAAAAAAATATATAGGCCCTAACTTGAAGTAAGATTTAGTTTTGATTTCATCGCAATCGGCTCACTCAGTCAAAAGATATGCTAAGTTTTCGAAGAATCTGCACGTACGAAGTTCTGGGCATAGATAATTCTTAATAAATAAAATCTTATCAATAGAATGTATGAAACTAAAGCAACGTTTAAAAAAAATCGATTTTTTTTTTTAAATTCTACTACCGTACTACTAAAATTCTACTAAAACCAATTCTAATGAAGCATTTTTTTCATAGGTTAAAAATAGAATCACGAATGAAATCATGGATTGTTTATAAGCTTGCGGATCATCAATTATTTTTATTCGACATCGAAATTCACGCGTACTCTTAAGATTTTCTGTTATTTGCGTATAAATAAGGGACACGTGAACCGATTTTTGATAGCCTGTATACAATGAATGAAAATTCATTTGTACAAATGACTCTTGACAAATAAAGAAATGTATCAGTCTGAAAATCGTTATGAACCATTAGATACTGCTTATTAATACAATTATTTTTCAATTGTTTATCTAAATTTGTTTGTTCGATCGGGTATCTTGCAGGAGATACCGACTCTACCGTTAGGCACCTCGACGATAAAAACTGTCGACTCTACCGATAAAAATGGAATATATTTGATGGAAGTTTCGAAAAAAAAAAACGAAATGAAAAATATAGGTTCGAAATAACTATCGAATAACATACATACGAAAATTCCCATTTCAGCGAACGATCGTCAAATTTCGCGTATTCCCTATTTTACCGTACATCGCTTATTCGTGTTTCTATACCCGCGTAAAATCCGTTACGGCTATTACGCACCTGAGAATTCATCGCGATCGTTAAAAGCCCATTTGCCCAACAGTAGTGCGGCGTAAAATCGCATGACTCCAAGTCCTTTTTTTTTCTTCCGTCATTTTACATGTAATACCACGATCTAATAGCGAGTTTCAGAGCTGAGGCCAAGAGGGTTTGATTTAAGGCTTCCAGGAGAATCGACGTACCACGTGTCTTTCGACGTCATTGGACAGAGCAAGAGACAAGGTAAAGGTAATTTATCATAGAACGTTGATAACAGTGGAAAAAGTGAGTCACTTCCAACGTAGATAAAGCCCGTTCGCAGGAAATCGTAGTTTTCTTCCCTCCTCGTGAGATAAACGATATGAAATGTGAAAGAATTGTAAACAAATCTATTTGTGAACTGCTCTACTGCCTCAATGTCATTAATGAATAAAACAAAATAAATACATGGCCCAGAAAATGTACTGAACAATGTTTTGTTGTCCGAGACCCAAGCAAATCCAATAGAGACCGATTAAGCAAATTTATTCTATGGATTTCTTTTCATAAAGTCTAGGAAACTGCATAGCAATTTCTTATTTGTAAACTATGTAAGAAGATTGCTTCATTGTTTCGGCTTAGTGCATTGTCTCACTTCAGTAACCATCAAATACCGATTTCGCATCACTCTGTACAAAAAATGGATTGCTATTTATGATTTCCGATCGTCAATACTCTGCTTTTTGGCTCTGAAATTTTTCCTCGCTCATTTTTGCATTCAAAGTCACTGAAAATCAAGCATTTGACTTATTTATAACTCTAACTAAAATTCGATAGAAATCTAGAAGCCTCTACTCCAAATATTCGTTCACTCGGTCTATCTTTCGCGATAATTGAAAATCAAGTGTATGCCTTATTTTTTAATCACTCTGTACCAAATCGATCACTTTATATCGGAGTTCCAAAAGTACAGGCTAATTTCTTTTCCTTATTCTAAGCAGTGTAATGTTCAAAATCACCGCCTGAGTGTCCTACCTATTTTGAATCATCCTGTACAAAAGCATATCTTTTCTACAGGATCTCAAATGTGTATCTTTTGGAGTGATTAAAAATCAATTGTATCCCTTATTTTTTAATCACCCTGTACAAAATCGATAACTACTTATGGGAGTCCTAAAGCCACGAGTTGTAGGAATAATAATGAATATCAGTTAGACAGCTAGACAGCTTTAATTGATATGATCCTCCCGGATGGTCAGAACTTTACAATACAATAATTGATTGACATATTTGACAAATATAGAAAAGTCTTCAAGACGATTATCGCAACCGATCTCTTCGAGATCTGGAGACAGAGTGCCCTTTCGTTGTCCATCCCTAGGTGCCTCCCCTTTGACCCTTTAGGCTTTGTCCCTTGTCTTATTCCTTAGCTCCGGGGAAAATAGCCCTGGCGTTTATGACTCTCTCAAGAGTCACGCAACCCGATATTCGACCGAGTCCCTTCTACGCATAAGGGAAAGCAACGAAAAACTGTTCCCACTGAGTTTTAAAGCCTTTTCTGTTATCTCTGTTATTTTTTCTTTCTTTTAAGCATTTTTTTCTATGGTTTTCTTTCTTTTTTAAGCCTTCTCCTTCTTCTATGTTGTTTATTTATTAAGCCTTTTCCATCTTCTATGTTGTTCCATTTTTAAGACTTTTCCTTTATCTAGCCCTGCAGCCTTAAAACTTTTTTATGCGATGCATTGTTTAAAATAACATACCCGAATTTTCGACCTATTTTGATTCATCCTGCACAAAAAAAAATTGCGTCTCACTCAGAGTCCCAAAGAGCCCTTTCTTGTTATCTTTATTTGCATTCATTCGATCCGCCGTCCCGAACCATCAAGAATCAAGTATTTAACTTATTTTGAATCGACCAGTAGCAACGCAATCGATCGGAGTCCGAAAGCAAAGGATTCCTCTTTTTTTCTTAATTTTTCGTTTTCCTCTCTGGTCGCCGTCCCCGATATCATTTCATACACGTCTCACCGTTTTACTTTTTTTCTCAATATAGGGCTGATTCGAACGCGGAGTATAGAATGGTCACAATGGGAAACTCACTACATGTGTGTTCAGTGTGGCTCTGAAGTTTACTTCTACTGCTGGCACGTACGAGTACCAGATGACTCATCGACTCACCGAATGACCAATGAACCGTAGAGTGGCTCGTAAAGCCAATTCCCTCTGAACCCGTGAAATGCCACTCAATATCTTGTATTGGTGTGCATACACGAATACTCGTGAGAACTCGTGTACGTACCGAAATGAAAAAGAAAGGTGGTCTTACATGCAGTGGAGAATTGCTTTTTGTCCCAAACGATGACGAAGTTAACTGGTCTGCAGCCCCCCCCCCCCCCCCCCACCTTCCCCCGCTCCTTCCCATTCGCTTCGTCACGTTCAGAAGAGGTTATTATGTCACGTAATACCGATAGCCGTGACGATCCTCAAGGAAATCGAAACTATCGTTATACACGATGAAATCCGACTTCGTCAATCTAGTTTTTTCATTCCAGGTATTCCAACTTCCGGTCGGCAAAATTTTAAAAGCTTCTCTACGCTTGATTACCCAATACTAAAGGGATTGCCAAAGCTACATGGACTGAAATCCGGTCCCGAGATTTTTAATTATGTTTAATGAATTATGTGTCCATATTCCCGGATAATCGAGGATTTGTGAGATGAGATATTGGAACAATTAAGGCGAAAAAGGGGTGGAAGCCACGACATATCTTGTGTGTTCGTACGAGAATGATAAAACTCATCTGCGTTTGGATTTTACAATCTCACGTGGTTTCTTCATACGTACTTAGTATTCCCAACGCACACGTTGGTCTCGTTCATTGCCGAGCTTCACACTGCAGCGACCTATGGCAAGCAGTGATAGAGAAAAAGGAGGGTGGTAAAAAGACTGCGAGTTAGAGAAAGAGAGAGAGAGAGAGTGAGAGAGAGAGAGAGATGAAGCTTTTATTAAATTCCGTCTACGCTTGGTTGGTCTACGAGAGGAAGAATACGAGCTGGTGAAGTGTCGAATATAAAAAAAAATTATAACTACATAAATATAAAATGATAAATACATAATAAACAATATACCTAAATATAAAATTAAAGGGGTGTAAATACGTTGCAACATCTATATACAGTAAAACCTCGTTTATCCGATCTCCGATTAACCGACTTTCTGCATAGTCCGAGTCACCCAACTCATTCGAGTCCTCCGCATTATCCGAGGTGTATCCTCGGATAATAGGGCAGGGAGGGGCATGTTGAGCAAGTTTGAAATTATCGCCCTATAATTCCTTAACAGTCTGCCGTATAAAAATGAAACCTACATTGGTCAATAAAAAATTTATTTAGGAAAAAAGTTTGTCGACGAAATTCTAGGCCACGCTAGAGGCCAAAAATGGCATGTTTTGTGATTTTTTTCAGCGAAACCATAAAATAAATCGGAATTACAAAATAAGGGTCTTATTATACACGTAATTGACTATACAAAATAATTTTTTTCACAGCAATACATGTCAAAATAGCGACTGTGCAGCATTTTTCCGATGACGGCTTTATTTCTGGAAGGTCAACGGCCGGACCAACAGCTCCTATAATTTTTGAGTTATGATGAGACACTAAAGTTTTTTCGATTATATATAAGAATAGCTATAGAAGTACGTAGGATTTTTTTTGATATATTGATTTTTGTCAAAATGGCGCATTTCTAAAACAAAAAGTATAAAATTCCATGAGAAAATCGCCAGAAAATTGTTTATAAAAAAGGAATTATGCAATATTATAAAAAAAGTCCATCGCAGTCCCTCAGAAAATGTAATTCTAAATATACAGTTAAAATTTCGAGTAAATCGGTTGAAATTTGTTTCAGTTATGAGTCCGGCCGACTTGAAAAATGTAATTTTGAGATAAACGCGTTTAAAGTTAGTAGAAAGTCACGACATAAATCAAGAGGAGTTGCGCCAGAATTCGAAAATCGAGTACTTAGAGATTTTTTACACCCTTAATCTTTTGGAATATAATTTTATAGGTACTAAGGTACATTTTTAACAACAAAAAAAATCCATTTTTGGAAAATCCTAGAGTGGCCTAAGGCCTTAATGTTTCACAGATAATCGCTCTCAATTGACTAAGGCCATATTTGCTCAACCTGCCCCGATAGTGGGATAAGTTAAACTCATGCTCAACTTACTCCACTATACCCAACTATGAGGAAAGTTGGGCAAAGTAAGAATAGAAGTAAGAATAAATCAACAGTTACTTCTTAATTAGTTAGGTATTGAAACATTAACATCAATTGCAATGAACTTTGAAATATTTTTTCCCATCCGATGGTAGAAGAAAATCTTTCAATCACGTTTTTTTTTTACTTTTGGGTGCAAAAATAATGAAACGTCCCGTGTTACCGTCTCGTGCGCCGCATGGCAACAGGCGATGGCGTGATGTGTTCTCCTCCCCCATATCTCTCTTACCACCATTTAATGCACCCGCGTGCGGTGCTTAGCTTTCCAGATATTTCGATTGCACAATTTACACGACTGCTCAACATGCCTCTCCTTACCCTACGGAGAATCTCGGATAAAACGGAAGAATCTGCTATGACTTAGCGCGGAATAGGTTTTTCGTATTATCCGAGATTTCACTTATTCGAGGTACACTCTCCCCACATTACCTCGGATAAGCGAGGTTCTACTGTACGAATTTTCCAACAAATACAACGATGGAATTAACAAAAATGAGTACATTAATTCACATTTTAACTTCCTTTTGAGTCTTAAAGTTTATATATATATATATATGTATATATATATATATTGGGTCTATGCATCATGCTATGACCGGGTCATAGCGAAAATAGAGTAAATTTCAAACGCAAATTTACCAAAAAATCTATTTTAGTTAACTAAATATGTTCCATTCTGTTCATTGACTTTATTCCATCTCTCCACGAGCTTCATTATCTCTCTGTCATAGTTGTCGTGTTCATAGAAGTTGGGCGAAGAAGTCATCCAAGTGGTTTTTGAGGATATCCAGGGAACTGAAGGTTTTATTATTCAAACTGTTCTGTAGCGCCCGAAACAAGTAATAGTCTGAAGCTGCAAAGTCCGGACTATACGGTGGGTGTACCAAAACAACCCACCCAAACCGCAATAACTTTTGCCGGGTCATCAGAGAAACGTGTGGTCTAGCTGGTGGAACACTGCACCCTTTCTGTTCGCCAATCCAGGCCGCTTCTGTTCGATTGCTCGCTTTAATTTGGCCATCTGTGAGCAGTACTTGGTCGAATCAATCGTTTTGTGGGATGGCAACAGCTCGTAATAGACGATTCCTTTCCAATTCCACCAGACACAGAGCATGACCTTCTTCGGGTGTAATCCAGCGTTTGCGACCGTCTAAGCAGCCTCCCCGAGCTTCGACCATGATCTTTTTCGACTGACAGTGTTGTAGACAATCCACTTTTGATCGTCAGTAATCATTCGCTTTAAAAATATTTCGTTTTGAAGGCGTTTGAGCAGCAAATCGCAAGCTGAAGTTCTCACCATTAAATTCTTTTCGCTCTGGTCGTGCGGCACCTAAACATCAAGTTTGTTTACCATCCCAAGCTTCCGTAAATGTCTCGAAACAGTTTATTTGCCAATGTTGAGGTTATGTACGATCTCTGTAGTCGTTAAATGCCGGTCGGAGTCGATTAAAGCCTTGATTTTATCTACATCAGTCGTCACTGGCCGACCGGAGCACGGACATTCTTGGAGATCAATCTTGGAAATCTCCACGATAAAGTTTCGCGACACGCACTTTCGCTCACGAAATTCTCTTTGTACACGGCGCATATCTTTTTGTGAGTTTGCGCCGCCTTTTTGTCTTTTCGGAAATAACAAAGCGGACTTCATCGAAAGTACAAGTTTTTTTCCTTCCATGTTCGAAATATAATTAAACTTCCTACACGTCACGGATTTCGGCGGATAAGTACGTTTTTTAAATGTCGGCAGAAGTTTCAGCTTTTACTTAATATACGACACTTTGTATGGTTGACGCATGTGCGAGCGGAGAAAAAACTGCGAATGACATCTGTCGGAATTTTGCTTCGAAATTATGCATGGAGTCAATTATATGTATGTATGTATGTTTGTTTTTATATAAACGTATATATTAAAGCTACTAATAATTAAAAGGGCATAAGTACATTGGAACGTACGTTTTAATTTGCCTAATTTGTCTCCTTTCATTTCTTGAAAATGCTCATACACACGCACGAACAAAATATGTAAAAGTTTATCGTACATGTTGGATGAGAGCCAGTGGAGTCCTCCCCGACCGGGTCTACAGCCCCTGTGTACGTGGCAACCGGCTACACAGCGGCGCAAGCTTGAACGTTTTCAAAGGGGACTGTGCTGTGGCCTGGGCGTTCCTCTCTGGGTTCTAGACCACACTGCGTCGACCTCTCATTCAGTAGCCTGAACCAGTGGATTTCAATATTACTTTCGTTCTACGGGATCGTTTGTCTTGCGAAATGGCTTTCTTTTGTAAGGTCTCTCAGACCGCGTCCAGCTCGACCAGCGAAAATTCGCTTTGTGCCCGGAGTCTGTTTAACGCGACAAATGTGTGGACATGTTTTGTAATTTTATTTTGAATCTTTTTTCTCTAGGAATTTGTAGAAAATTTGATGTTTGGGTGCATCTCCAGTGATGTATTGCTTTGACTTATATTTAGTGAAGGATTTCCCAATTTTGTCTCAGTGCAGAGTAAAAATAATTAAAGGCAAACGAATGAGCTTTTTAAAAGAATGATTGAATATTATATTAACGTAAGTTATTTGTCATGTATTTTGAAAATGAGTCTACAAGTCTGAATAATTGAAAGTACATTAATGAAATGTACGAAGTAATTGGTAAAAATGATTCGAACACACGTTCCTTACAATGGATTATAAAATCGATACAAACAAAATTAAATTCTCATGGTCGCTATAGAATTTGAATTGATTGGGAAATACGTCTCGTTTCGAAATGGACCTGTTTCACAAACACTCGATGAGCATACATATAATTGAAATCATACGTATAATTGACGTAAATAAGCGTAAAAACAATTAAGATTTGAAAGATATCCTCCGGGATAAACCACAAGTGTAGCAGATCGTGTTTCCGTCGATCCATCTTCGTTATTCGTTGCGACGGAAAAATATGTTCGATAGGCTACTGTACTGTCGCACCCGAAGTAGATCCCATCAATCACTCAAAATCTCCTTTCGGTTACCCAAGCATTGGCTTACCACAATTTTCATTTGCGTTCTCATGAATTAAAATACCCGTATTATATTGTCGAAGAACCGATTTGGATGGGCTTGTGTATGAGCTTTCTTATACGCTCCCAATGATAGACGTAAAAGTATGATGGATAGGATTAAGACCATATCGACTGAGCGGCAATGAGTGTGAGAGAGATAGCTGATTTGCAGATTCCGAGTGTTTTCCGAGATGGTTGATATTTTGGAAAAAAAGAAAAGAAACACGTTCCGCTCTGTTGAACGACCAACAACATCTTTCTCCTCGTTTGCGCGAAATGTGATCCGTCTTGGAGAAATCTTGGCAGTAGGATTTTTACCGACCGGACGTGTGAGCCATGTCCTTAACCCTTCATGGTCACACTTTCAAATTCTATCGCGGTGGTCACACTTGGGTCGATTCTACCCAGTTTTCAAAAAAGTTTTGCGACCAAACTATCGGTCCGAAGTGGTTCAATAAATTATGGAACATGCTTTGAACTTTCTAGATGATGTACGAAAAATTTATTTACAAGAAATGAAATGGCAACATGTTAAAAAAAAATCATAAAGAGGTTAAAACGCAAAAAGACACTTTTTCGCTCACAAAATCATAGTTCCTTGAATTTTCGACATTTTTACCGAAAATTTGGACGTGATACTCCTTAGATATTCTACTTTTGGGAAAAAAATAGGAGCATAGTGGGCGTTCCAAAAAAGGTATTTATTCCGACATATGAAGAGGGTAAATTTTATGGTATGAGGATACTTCAAACTCCAGATAAGATGGTAAATACAGTCCCATTCGAAGCCGGGAACTATTATATATTTACGCCAAAATTGATCGACGGGTCGATTCTACCCAGGGTGACCACGAAGGGTTAATATATATTTATATTTATATTTATGTTTATATTTATATTCATATTTATATTTATGTTTATATATTAGAGAAAATACGTGCATATATTAAAGACAAAACATGGCTGTCAAAATCTAGTACTTGAGGTAAAACTAACGTTTACTATTCCTTCAGACAGTGATACGTACATACATGTATAATAACGTTATGGTATATATTTCTACAGAGGTTCGAAAAGTATTTCCGTGGTATGCATTTTAACATAAAAGTTCTGTTTGGTAGGGAGAATTACAAAGAGGAGCAAATTCTTAAGGGACTTTGATGAAATTCTATGAGTTGAGATCCGTGCAGCGAATGGAATTTGATAAAGAACGATAAACGAACTGTACACGTGGATTGTACGAAGCTTGGATGAATTGTGAAAGCTCAAATTTTCTTTGATGAAATGTTTATTGAAACGCGTGTCTTTGTGTTTATCAATTGATATTCGGTTATGTTCTCGAAGGTCGGACATCTAGAGATCGTTCTGAGCCTGTTAGAGGATGTGCAGTGAAAAAAAAACCCGAATAAAACTATATCATATATTTTCGAAGAGAAGAGGAATCTTAAAAAAAAAATAATAGGGTTTCTCACTTAAAAAAGAAAAGATTTGTTTTCTGACCAAAATTTTATGAGGCTTACCTGTCGATCTTATGAAACGCTGGAACCTTTATCTTTAACGTTTTCCAAGAAAATGCCTTTTTTGTAATTTTAATGTTAATTGAATATGGAATTCAATTGAAATATTAATTGAATATTAATATTTCCATTTATTAATTTAATATTAATAAGTTCATTTAATTAATTCAATATTAATAAATTCATTCAATTAGCTTAATATTTATAAATACAGGTGGAACCAGGGTAAACAAACATTGTTAATTAAATTTTGGGCAGGGTCTCCACATTTTGCAATTTGCAATTGATTTTACTTTACACCCAGGACGTATATTTGAAAATTCCAGTTTTGGACTACTTTTGCCTGAGTCTGTATCTGCCATACACCCATAAAAGCTAGAACAAGCACCTCTTGTAAGTTCGCGCATCGTCTCTACAAGATCGATTATATGATCGCATATAGGTGAGCCTGAGTGTCACATGATAATTAATAACGTTAAGTTCCTATTTGCGGCACGATAGACGCGGATTCATATCGGGCTGTCTCCTTTCCAGAGCCATTAGCTTTGATCTTTTACGCGTGTGGTAATGAAGGATGTCCCCGGTGCAGTTCTCATCGACGAATTTGCAATGTCAAATCTCTCTTTGTTTATCTCCTCTCGGGATCGAATCCTAAAGTCCACGCGGACGAAGTTGCGGGCCAAAGCTAGTTTATATATATATATTTCGGGCCGAAGGATTCGAATTGATGATATTTTATCAATGTGTTACATTCTTGTTTCATATAAACTGCATTAGTAAATAAAAAAACGAATTTGCATGAAGAAAATGTTTTGCAGAAGATGAAAAGCACCACTGTGGTCACTCAAACAAATAAGCAAACCAATAATGTTCATGGAAATACGTCATAATAATAGAGAGGAATAATACGGGAATGAGAGACAGCTGCAGGAAGATAGAGAGAAAGAGGACGAGTGATAGGGGTTGAGAGTGCGGGTGCGGGCTCTAAGGGCTAGTTAGGATGTGGGCATTGTCTCAGTGCCAAGATATATATGCGAGCTCATTCTCTCTTGCCTCGTAATCTCTCGGAATCCTCGATGGTGGAGACAGCTTTGGTGTTGGGTTACACCTGAAGTGAATCAAAACGCGCATATATGACTGTAATAGACGACAACGAGTACTCGGGATAGCCTAGAATCCTCATCGTTATATAATACGTACACCGCAAAGACGGGAGAACCAACTATGCGATCATCGCAAGTTTGGATTTCCGAAAATTTCGGCACGGAAATGTATAACGCTGATTTTCTTTGTTTGTGTTAATATCCTCGTGTAAACGTACATTGAGATGGGTCAATTGCCTGCCTTCGTCGTTTAGTTTGATTTCTACCCTCATTTATCCGGCCCTATCACGTGCAGAAATGTGACCGGGCATTCCCTGCTTTGCGTCGGGTCCTGGCCAGGCTTGCCTCTTCCGAAACACCTGACTGGGTCCTTCCATGGTACAGACCGGAAAATCATTTGTTATGGCTTACACTCTATGTTTGAAAATTGCAATGTTCTCACCGAAATACATTGCGAGTACACTTTCACGCAATGTATAGCCGGCCAGAACATTGACATTCCCTGACAAGTGAAGCTTAAGGGGGGTTATAATGTTCAGAAAATCGATTTTTTTCACATATGCCAAAAGTATAATATATAGAGAGTATACTGGAAAATCGAAAAATCGAAATATGAAATATTTACGAAGTTATAGCACATAGTCTAGAGTGCGCCGAGACCGCATGCTGTGATCTAGGGAACTTTAAACGCGATTATCTCGAAACTGCACTTTCAAAAACTGCTTATGTTATAGCTCAAAAAGCTATTGATCGATGTGGCTGAAATTTTGGGAGATTTCTCACTATAACATTATCGGAAGGATATACCTAAAGTTTTAAGGTTATCGGGTAAATAAATTACTTTTTTGGGGTAAAAATTGCCGAGAAAATGGCCAAAAATATGAAAATTTGATTTAAAAGCCTAATTAATTTTTAGTTTTATACTTTTTTAGATTTTTTTAAAGTATATCCTTCCCCAACATATGTCAATAATCGAAAAATATTTTCGATTTCTGTTTCAGATCAATAGAGAAAATCAGACAAAAAGAGCACTTTTCGATATTATGCAAAAGACGCCTAAAGGAATACCTTATAACACCGCTATTTTGTTTTGTTTAAGAATTTTTTCTAACCCTCGAAAGTTGTAATAAGATAATGTCAAAATGTTAAAATGATGCGATTATTATATCACCTTTAAAAAAATTAATGAAAGATGACTTATTTTCGGGCGTCTAAAGAGTGTTCCCCCCTTAAGAATTGTCTGGAGCGGCTTTGTTGTTTACCCCATTAAATATATTTCTAATTGTTTAGGATGGAACTAATACATCTGATGTAATTCTATTTATCATTATAAGCATTTTTTTCATCGATGATAATCTACGAGAATAAAAATGCTCATTATAAATAATAAATCAAAAGTAAAGGAGGTGGTTCGTGGTTTTTAAAATCGTCGTCACCTTATCAAGAAATATCAATTTTTTTGCCGGGAAGACATTACCCGTATGTATTTCGTCAACAATCCGCCAGGTGGATTCGAGCGAAGGGCTTCGCGTAACCAAGAGACCGTCCTAGAACGATAAAACTTTAACCCATTGTTATACCACACACGATTTATTTCTCATGGCCCTGTCAGTACACTATCACTTTTCTCGTCATCTCGCAGCGATTTTCCGATCCCTTTCCTCGTCAGTTCCTGATCAGTGCTTAAAAAAGAGAACGGCGGATTAGGGCCTGGCCTAAGACCTGTTACATAGTGAACCTGAAGGCAGATAAGGGGCTGTACTTTTTCACGACTCAAATTTCTACACGAGATGTTTTGATTCAACGAAGTTAGGATTCTTGAAATGTTTTTTTTTTGGATTTCAGTATCCTTAATATGTATTTATCGTAATATTTTTCTGCTTTTGTAGATTTATTTCCAATATACGTTTGTCAATGTATTTAATTTTTGTACAATTTGTAATTTTATAATCTAGGGTCTCAACTTTAATTTAAACCAAGGATTCTGTAAAAATTCTAAAAATTGACCGTATTATGCCGATTTTTGTGAAAGCTTAGATGGCCCACTGTGCTACGGTAAACCACCCCGCCGCGATTTACCTCTTTTTCATTTGCGTTATTCTCGAAAGTGTTTTACGAAACGGTGCAAGCCGCCCCGAGTCAAAATTTATAGACTTCTCTGAACACTCGCAGGATCCATTTCTTTTGTAATGCACAAACCGCCAGCCTCCATTGAACCTACCAAATTCCATTTGTTGGGTTTAGTGGCATGAAGAGGCCTCCATTTGGTCCATTGTAGCCTTTGTCAGTCCTCCCAAACCTTCCTTCGACCCCGAGTTTCAGTGAAACGTGCAGAACACAGGCCTTATTAAGCTGCTTATGATTTCAATTCCGTTGTCTCGACCCCACCTAACCTGCTTTGAGCCCAAATTCGATATCTCCTCCATCAACACTCCATTGTGGCCTGATTGGTGATCCGTACCATGACGAAATAAATACGTTTTCGCTGAATGGAGGGTCCGGAGGGTCTGCAGTGCGCCTACAGTAGGCTGAATGGAGGGTCCAGAGGGTCTGCAGTGCGCCTACAGTAGGCCGAAAGGGGGATCAGTAGGTTCTGCGGGAACGTTCCAAGTAGACCCACCTGGGGTCTCCGTCAAGTGATAATGTCCAGGTTCTGCCATTCGGGAGGTTCATCGGAGGCCGTAACGTATTGGTATTACAAACATTGTACCCTCGTTTAGGTGCCCGATAATCTGCTATCGGCGATCTCTGCTCGGGGAAGGAGACCCGTATTTTGCGGGTCGAACGCGGTTCGAAAATTTTTACTCGGGGCATCTGAAAATTGATTTGTCCGATTCACTTAAAATTCGCATAGCTCATAACGTTTTCTATCGTATAACCAGATGATTCTTCAATAGGTTTATCCATTAGTTAATAACAAAGGATTACATTTTTTTGTCAAATCTCGAACTTTTTTCTCTACATCTTACCCATTTTCGTAATTTTCAAAATTCCACAAAAGTATCCGGTCATACGAAAGTTCGATTATTATACTAAAGTTACATTTTTCAATTTCTAATTTCAGATGAACCCAGTTTCCCGAACCACCTATACCGATTGGCCATGCAGCAACGGCTGCATTTTTTTAAACACGTTAATAACTCCGTTGTTTATATCTATATTTTTCAATAGAAAATACTCAAGCATGGCAAGGCCATGTATTAATTGGGTGTAAGATTCCATCCTCATCATCCCAATACTCTAGTCAGGCAAAAATATTTGAATTCGATCAATTTTTTTGGGTCCAAAGGATATGCAGGCTCGTTAATATATTTTTCGGATTCGTCAATAACAATACTGAAGTGATTCTCGAATGCGCACGACTGTATGCCATTGCAATAAGAGGCCCACTTCACGCGGAACATTGCACACAATGACTTTCGTCGATTTTGAAAAGTCAAAGCGAAATTTCAAAGTAAAATAACGCAGCAGGGGTTAATCGTATGTTGATTCGCGCATCAAGTGAATTTATCGATCCGACGAGTGATTTCGCTTGCGAGAATGGTCGTAAAAAAGCCCCGGAAAAATGAGAGAAACAGATTGGCAAAGATCGTCGGCCTTGTATTGTCGGCAATGAGGAATATCAGAAACGAGGATGGCTGTACGATCAGCAAGATTGTCGACTACATCACTGACATTGGATGCCAATTTGCACCGAAGCGAGAGGTTATATTATTAATACATATAAATGTGTATATATATACACCCAACCCTTTTTGGCTGATATTAATTCATAATTTCTCCCGAACCACCAAAAAAATATCTTGAATTATCGATCAGTTTCCTCGATCAAAGTGCTCTCTATCGGAGGATCGAAATTACTTTGTACTCGCGATATTATGAATACATAACGATCCGAATTTATCTCTACGGATACATTTGCTTTTTTACTTTTTTAAAATCAACAAATATCATGTTAAATATTAGCAAAAATGAGGTTTTGTTTTTTGCAAGGATAGACCTAGAAAAAAATTTCAGTTGTCAATACATTACATTGTTTCATCGAAAAAAATTCTAAGTATAAGACAAGTAATTAAATAAATATGAACCACTCAATAAAAGTTTGTAATATTAATTTATTTATTAATTTCACAGTAATAACTGACGTGGGAATTCACTCTCGTGTGTAAATGTGGGTATCTCACGTCCGCTCGTTTTCTCACCCTGTTAATGCACTCAAAAAATTCTGAAAAAATTCATGCTAATGTTCGAAACCTTCAACTTGATATAACAATCATAAAATTGTAAAAAATAATTGTTTTCGTATATTTTTTGTCAACAAATGGAGCAACTCGGTAAAAAGCAGTGATTTACTCACAAAATTTAAGTTCAATAATGCAGCTTTAAGAAAAAAAATATTCCGCTTTATTTATTTAAAATTAAATGCTTAAGTTTGAACGGGCAAAACAGGCAATAAATCATCTATTAGGAATTAGTATTCACACATTTTATCATCAAAAATAATTTCTTTTATCATCTATTTTACAAACTAAATAATTTAAAACTCATATTCGTCAACTCTTATGTTACATACTAAATTGTACATGGCTAAACAAAATTATTTTTACTCAAGTAAGACTATTCTATTCTACGCAATGTGCACAACACGTATAAGACGATGATCTTCACAGACCGCTTTTCGACATTTTACGCAATAGTACTGCGTTTTCCTGTCTCGTGTAATTGTAATATTTGCCAAAAAATGTTTGCGAATTTTTTTTATAAAAAAATTGTAAATTATAAACAAACTGTTACAGTCATGTAAAATATATGTAATTAAAAAACTTTTTTAATTACATTTTTCCCAATGTTTTTTAATCGGTTAATAAAACTTTTTTAATTACATTTTTAATTACATTTTTCAAACTTTCTCATTC
The DNA here is from genome assembly GCA_963932345.1 of Ophion ventricosus. Lineage (NCBI taxonomy): Eukaryota > Metazoa > Arthropoda > Insecta > Hymenoptera > Ichneumonidae > Ophion > Ophion ventricosus. The sequence continues at coordinate 21,998,097 of OZ010715.1, read as the reverse complement.
CGTAGGTTCTCTGATGCAAAAAAATACGTTGAATCAAAAAAAAAATTGTTCACTCACCTGCGAGTTTGGTATACGCCGTCTGTAAGCGTAGGTATTTCGTGTGTCCGCTCCGAATTTGACCTGCTCGCAGCAACTCTTCAGAAGGGTCTGAGACCTTCAACTTTGGGGGTCGATTCTCCTTCCTACATAAGTTTTTTTTTAGGTGGGGGGTAGCAACCCTCCCCGTTCGCTTCTTGGACAATTATTAACCGGAACCGTTTTGGCCCGGACACGAAATAATCACGTTTATAAACGAAGGGTTAATACGCCACTTTATGGTCCCAAACGCCCATTTATTTCTATACATTTCGTTTCAGCTGTCAAACAATTATTGTATGTTTACTACTAACAATTATTATTTATAAGTTAAAAAGATCACAGTACACTTCTTGGCGAAATTGATTAGTGACATTGATTTATATTCGCGATAAATCGCACGTGTTTCAGATCGTAGCCGCTCTCAAGCGTAGCGTCGAATTTGGTATAACAAAAAAACGCGGGGGTAGATACTTTCTGAAGTACAAGAGCGACAATGTCACCGCGAGAAGTAAAAGGCTCGAGCGTCGAACGTTAAAACGAAAAGAGCCGGAAGCGTGGTTGTCGTTCGATTGTCCGTACGGACGAAAGCTTCGAAGAAAAAAAAGCCGCAGAAGCAAACTCGTCAAATCGAGACGCGATCGAAGAAAATCTCGCAAACAGTCCGCCGCCGATCGAATGGCAAAGTGCCGTCGTTGTTGGGGTCCAACGAAAAATCCAAAGTTCTTCGAACTCTACGTAAATCCGTGTTGCCGAGTCTCGGCTAAGTCGTCCGTCGCCTCGACCCAAATGTTGGTGCAAGAGGAAACCGAGAATTGCGCGTAATTAATTCGTAAAGCCGTTGTCAAATATCGCAGTGCAAAATAAAGAAAATTGTATTTGAAATTCAGAGAAAAAATCATAAAAAATAACTTAAAAAAGATGAGAAAAAAAAATCCAAGGTACAAGGTAAATGAAATCATAGAATATTCACTTAAAAATTCACAAAAAAAATAAAATAAAAATCATAAAAAGTACATTAAAAAGTGCTAACGATAACGTTATCGTACAATTTTTTTAGCAGCTTTTTGGGGATAATCTGCAACTAGGAAAGCGTCTACAAAGTGCATAAAATAAATCAAATTCGAAAATTCAGAATGAAAATACACAAAAAATAGGAAAAAAAAAACGTTAAAAATTCACAAAAAAAACATCCACAATCTTGAAAATATATTTAAAAGGATGAAGTGTAGAAAGCTATTTTTAAAGAAGTACTAAACAAAAAAATTATAGAAAGTTCACAAGAAATCATCTAAATTCACGAGAAAATTTTTTTATTGCAAGCCAAATAAAGCGTATCATATAAAATTGATGAAAAAAAAGATTAAAGTAACGTAACACCATGGGAAAAATGAGAAATTAAAGAAAATTCCATCAACGAAAGTCAGAGCAACGAATATTGATCAATTGTGGTTAGTAAAATAATCGGGCGATCGGGTACGAAGAAACTTTGGCTTGGTCCAAGGTTGCAATATCGACAAGCCTACGACAGTGAACAAACGATAAAGAAATTTTACCGATGACTCGATTTTTTTCAAAAACTTTCCCTCCCCGCTTCTGCCCAAAATGATCGTCTCGAAGAAATTTCGCTCCAAGCAAAAAACCAAATTTTTCGTAATATACATAATCGATAGTCAATTGAACGCGGCGTAAATCTCGAACCGATCACTCGAGTGAGTCGCGAGACCTTCAACATTCGCGATTCCAGAAGGTCGCGAGTTTCTTACGCGGGTCAACGTCCTCGACGTGTGCACGCGGCGAGAGCTCCCGGCAAGGTCGTCTACACGTCATGCCCGATTGCCAATGTCGGAGCGGTCGTCGCGTGTCGCCTTGTCGTAGATCATGGACGCGGAAATGCGATTCCACGTGTTACCTTTCCTACCGAGGCGAAGTGCGTACAACGGATGCTGCGTGAGACACCGGAAATGGAGCTTCTCGACGCACTATACAAGCAATCTCCCGTTAATTCGTAATTATGTATCTTTTTTGAATTTTCGAAAAGTTCAAAAAGTATGCTAATTAATTTTAAAAAATGTCGGCTAAAACATTATTGTTTGTTTTGTCTGATAAAAAAAATTCTGGCTTACCTCAAGGTAGTAGTCCCGCCACAGTTACGTTGAAAAGTTTATTCTCCGCTCAATCGATGAAAGCTTCGAAATATTGCGAGATATCTTTATAATGTAGGTTGTACATCTTATAATTTTTATCTAGCAATATATATAAATATATATATTGGGTGAAGTAAAAAGTTCTGAGCGTTTTCCGCTAGATGTCTTTAGTGAGCCATATCTCACGATGTATACATCGCATCAGGTCATACTAACGGCGATTCAAAGGTGACATTACGCTTCAAAAAAAGTTCTTTGACACTTTTGTGTTTGGTGAAGCCAGTTGTGTGTTACAGCGTCCCAAAATGGAGGTAAAAAAAGAGATAATTCGATACATTCTTCAGTACCACTACGACCAAGGTGAAAGGGCGGAGCAGGCGGCTAAAAAAAATTGTGCTGTTTATGGACCCAATACAGTATCGAATGCAACAGCAAAGCGGTGGTTCCAACGATTCCATTCTGGTAATATGGACGTCGAAGACGTGGCACGCTCTGGTAGGCCAATCGTCGAAAATGTCGATAAAATCATATGGAAATCGTCGAGTCGGACCGGCATGTGAGCACTTATTCCATTGCCCAGGAACTGAAGATTAGCCAGAAAACCGTTTGGAACCATTTGCATAAGGCTGGTCTCAAGAAGATGCTCGATGTATGGGCGCCACACGAATTGACGCAAAAGAACCTTTTAGACCGAATTGATGCCTGCGATTCTTTGCTGAAACGTAACGAAATCTTCCCCTTTTTTGAAGCGGATGGTGACTGGCAATGAAAAATGGGTCTCATACGAGAACAACAGCCGAAAAAGACCGTGGTCCAATCGCGGTGTGCCGGCCAAAACGATCGCCAAGCCCGGATTAACGACCAAGAAGGTTTTGCTGTGTGTTTGGTGGGATAGGAAGGGAATCATCCGCTATAAGCTGCTCCCATCGGGCCAAACACTCAATTCGGACCTCTACTGTCAACAACTGACCAGATTGAAGCAGGCGATCGACCAGAAGCGGCCATAATTGGCCAATAGGAAGGGTGTTGTGTTCCATCAAGACAACGCCAGGCCGCACACATATTTAACGACGCGCCACAAGCTCCGACAGCTTGGATGGGAGATTCTATTGCACCCGCCGTATAGTCCAGACCTGGCACCAAGCGATTATCACCTTTTCAAGCATTTGCAAAAAATTTTTTGATGGTACAAAACTGGCCTCAAGAGAGGCTTGTGAAAATGAGCTGGTCAAGTTTTTTACCAATGGGGACCAGGACTTCTTTAATCGCGGAATTATGAAATTGCCTTCAAAATGGACAAAAGTTATTGAGCAAAACGGCGTATATTTTATTTAAATCGGATAATCCTAACTATGTTAATTTCATCGTAAATGTAAAGCGAAAAAACTCTCAGAACTTTTTACTCCATCTAATATATATATATATATATATTATGTATATGCAATAGTAATATAAAAAAACTGCCGCGTCTCTAGATCCATTTTCTACCAATGAACGCGCGGAACGCTCGCAGCGTTGCCAGATCGCCGGCTCTAGTCTGCTTCAGTCGCTTCATGGCGCTAGCGTCGCTAGACATTGTTTAATTTAAATCGCTATATCTCTGAAACTAGACGGTCAAAATTCATGATTTTTTTTTTACCCACTTCGTCATATGTTCCTGTGTAATTAAGAATAAAAAAGATCTGTAGAAAAGTTTTGAAGTTTTTGCTTGAAATGAGAATTTTGCCACTGATCTCTATAAGAACACGTGTAAAACCGTGCAATCTTTGATTGCTGATATCTCGAATACACAACGTTAAATCTTTTTGAAATTTTGTAGGTTATCCCTTAATAGTGTCCTGAATGGGCCCTCAAAATAAAAAAATCTATAAAAAATTAAAAAATCTATAAAAAAAAACACCTACTACCTTCAAAGGGTAAACTTTTTTTTACAAACAATAACTTGTGTCATTGTTTGCTCAAAGATGAAAGTTTCCATTAAAATCAGCACAACGTTTGTTAAAAAAGATATTTTCTGATTTTCGTACACAGCTCCACAGCTTTTCGTAAATATTTTCAAGATTTTTAGATATTTTTTGTTTTACGTTAAAAACTACAAGAGAAATCTCTCCGGCCGCGGAAAAATTAGCACGCCGCGTACTCAACGGTCTTGGATTCTGACGCTGCCATTTTCAATTATAAAATCACAACAAAAAATGTTTTTACACTGAAAACTACATATTAATAAAGCTTTTCAATTCAATTTTTTACTGATTTGATTGTGCGCGTTGAAAAAAATTCAACATTAGCCTTTTTTCGGAGAGCTGGAGTGGCTTTGTCTTTTATACATAATCATTTTTTGTTTCAATTCAAACTTTTATTTTTACTAATATTTACTTTTATCATATTTCGCCCATTCATCAATATGTCACACTTGGGCTTCGATATGTGTTCGAATCAACAAATCCGCATTTTCAACATCAATCTCTCCGCTAGCGTTGATCTGTCACATTTTTCTCCGTTTCGTTGCAACGATTCAAGATTTTCTAATTATTCCGTTCTACTTGAAATCGTATTTATTATTTCTTTGGCCAACTTTCACCGGTCCCTCAGTCCAGATCCTTGTTGATCCAGGATAATATTTAGTCTCAGATCAGATTGGGTAGAATTGTAAAAAAAAAAATGTATACAGTTGGTAAAAATGTATTTGTCCACGGCGTGTTTTTCAAATTGTCCTACTGAACATTTTATTTTTCTTCAAAAAAAAAAAAAAATGCTACAGAATTTTTTTTTCGCAGTATAATTTGAAAAACACGCGGTGTACAAATACTTTTTTTACCCACTGTATATATTGGCTCAATTAAAGCCAAAGATTAAGCCCGAAAATGAGGAACGATTAGTGTGAAATCTTTCCATTACACTTTGTCGCTGATCTTGTTCGGAGTTAACAAGTTTGCACGTCGCGTTTGGTTGAGAGAGCTCACGATTCTCCGGTCGATGATAATTACCATCCCAAGAGGAATATGTACATATACATCGCCGCTGAGACCTCGTCGTTGTCATCAACTTTCCATTCGCGCCATAATGAAAAGCCTCCCGATGTGCCCGCACAGGTTGTTCGACCGTAAAACATTGTCAGTCGTCGTTATATTGCAGCCACGCGAAGAGTCGCGTCGTCGGAGAAAGAGGAAGGAGAGAAAAGCAAAAGAGTGAATGAAAAATTTCTTACGTGCGGCGAATTTTATTTCAGCCCTTCTGTGAGTGCATGTATGCGTATTTATGGACCTAGCTACTTCACGTCGGCCATTTCGTTAATTGCCACCCGGATAGACACTTGCAAATTTTATATATATATATATATATATATATATTCATATACAGGGTGGCCTGATAAACTATGTCCGGAAGGAAAAATCTACATCTACGAAGGAAAAGACAAATCTACATCTTGTTTCTGAAAGGAAAGAAGCATTTTTTATTTTTCTCTTTTACGAATGTAGGGGAGAGTGGGGCACAATGTGTCACGGGGCACTGTGAGCCACACGCGGTTGCGCGGAGGTTTGTCGCTCGTAAATTCCGAAATTTTATGTGTTGGACCGCGATTCATATTTGGCTTTGTCAGGCCTAAAAGAAAGTCGATAGCAGCTCACAAAGAATAATTAAAAATTAAAAATTGATTTGAGGCTTGGAAAAAAAAAATAATAGTCGGATATGTAAAATGTTTGCACGAAATTTTTTGTATTTGTAATAGCTATCGTTGAGCGTAGCCGTTTTTTTTTTTAATATTACTATTTCTTAAAGCATCCTGAATGAAAAAAAAAAAATTTTCCACTCGGTACGTATAATAATTTCGTATAATATTCGACGAAAAAACTTTTTCTAACCTCGTTTGATTGCAACACTCGCCTTCGTTTCGTGCTCACACTCGTTAGAAAAAGTTTTTTCGTCCTCGTGGCATAATGTACTATTCGGTGAAGATAATACTATTTATTTCGAAACGTGGCCATATTTCGAAAAATAAACTAAATCAAGAACGCATACGCTTAACGATAGCAACATTAATGCAGATTAAATGCAAAAATTTTTTTCTTTGTTTCAGACGAATCTAACCAAAGATTTCCATCCAACCAGAAAGAGGGAAATTTCCGATAAGCGTTCACTCTGTCATTTATTGTACTTCAACTATTGTTTTTTTTTTTTTTCAATAAAAATTTACATGAATCTACTTTAATGTATGTGAAATAACAAATCTTTAATTGAGCCCACAAAAACCATTATGTGAGTTTAAAAAGTCCATGAAAAAAGCTTTTTTTTTTACCGTCACAGTGGGGTTAAGGCAAAGTAAGTAGTAAACATTTCGAACAGAGATTTCTCAGAGATTACTAATATTCAGGGCAAAATAAAATCGTTAAACTCTGCGTCAGTGGATTCTGCAGAGCCTGATGCTTTATTTTCCCTGAAAAACTCAACCATCTGTGGGAACACTCTGCTTGAAAATTTGTGAGGTTATGTCGACCTTGTACATGCTCTTAACATTTTATGTATTTAATACGTAATTAATACATATGCATAATCACATCACCGGAAGAAAAATAGAAAAAATAAAGATCGAGTTGGATAATGATTGGAGCCAATGAAACCGATGTACTTTTGGATTTGTTGACGGATTTTTTTGCAAAACTTCCGGATCAATGCTGAATGGTATCGTGCGCCACTCTCTCAAAAGGAAAATCGCATTTGCTCAGGCTCTCCTTAACGGATCTGGATTACAAATAGTGCAGGGAAATTCTGGAAGTATTACCTTTCAAGCCCCGAAGATTCAAAAAAGAAATTTCAGCCGTTTTCGCGCCAACTGCGTCCAGACAGATGGAAAAAATTTCCAAAAAGAGGCATATCGTTTCAGCATCGTATCCTAACTTTACCAGCTTTATTTCAACCTGAGAAAAACGAGTGTGCGGGCAGACACTATACTTCAACAACATTCGTAAAATATGTAATAGATTATGGACGAATATTCTGGTTTTGATGAATTTGATAATGTTTCTTTTTTCGGAAAAACGAGTTTGCATTCTGTGCAAAAACAAATTTTGTTGTGACAGCTGAAAAAAATCGTTCGTCGAGGTTCAACATTATTTTCGGTATACCCTGTACACACGAATTATACAAATAGGATTCAAGAGTCGACATTTAAATAATACAGTTAAAGGATGGAGGTGGGCTATGGTTGGACGTGAAAAATTGCCGAGTATACATCGTTAGCAGAACATTGTATGTGAACTCGACGGACAATCCGAGTTTACGGCGAGGCCTTAACTTTTAGTCGAACGTGCTATTAAATTCGGCATCGTAATTAAAGAATGACTGAATATGATGGTGGGATTCGATATTCTAAGCGGAAAGGCGCCCATTACCTCTTTCGCAATTTCAAAGTATAATCTACTGTTTTTTTAGAAGCTGATGAGGAGGGTGGTTTCCCACCATGTCTTGTTTCCACCGGTAACATAAAAGTTGCTCGGATGAAACCGTTCCCTAATACGAAAAAAATTGCAGAACCTATTTAAAAAACTGCACAGAATCGGTGCGATTCAAGAAATTCGACTATTTTGTATTTCTAGTTTAAAATAATTCAGCAAGGTTTCATTGAAAGCGGAATTATTCGGTTTTTTACGAATTTTCCAATACCATCATTTTCAAGTCCTTACTCGATCCAGGAGATCCACTTTTATCTATAAATCCTCGACGGACAAAAGGTTTCGCTCCGATTGAGTTCTGATTGTGAGTGGGAAATTCATCATCAGCGGATGACAGTCCATGATCAAAGATGTTGGGAAATCGATCAGACCAAATGTCACAATTGATGCGACTCAAGAACTTTAAATAGACCATTTTTCATTCCTCGTTGAAAATAATTGAGCAAGGTCTTATTCGATACAGAATCATTTGGTGGTCACGAAATTTACAGTTCCATCCTTCTCCAGAGCTTATTTAGGCCAGAATGAGGAAGAGTAATCGACAAGACTTACATACACTGCAACCTCGCTAATCGGCACCATCCACTCGAACCAACTCTGCGCAGCAGATGTGGTGGATAGCAGTACCCCTCCAATATCTCTCTTATTGTCTAGCATGCTTCGAGCCTGACGGCAAGGCCTGGCGCTTCCTCCACTATGCGCTTCCCCCACCCATCGATATTCGGGACCTAGTGAGGGCGGGTTTCATTTATGGAGGTGCCGATCGGAGAGGTTGCAATGTATTCACTTTCTCTCTGTCTCTCTTTCTTTTTCTATCTTTTCGAACAAGATGTGTTCGGGTACTAGTTTGCTGGTCTCCATTACACTCTCTATATTACTTCCTAATTTCTATTTTATTTTACTTATATTTTTCAATTGCGTTATTTAAAAAAAAAAATTTAATTATATCGTTTCTCTGCTTATATTTTTTCTTATGCCACAGTGCGTATGTTATATTATGCCATTTATGATTTTGATTGTATTCCTCCTTTCTAGATGCTTGTTATCTTTTTATACTTAAAAAAAAAAATTCTTACATGAACCTTGTTGCTTAAAGTTTATACCAAGGCGTATAATAAACCATCAACCAATCAATCAATATCTCCGTATATATATATACATCTCGGGTTCTACTTGACGGATTCGGATGCAACAAATTGCAGGCGATAAAAGCGTTCAGACGTCAATGAAAGATTCAGGAAAAAAGCTTCAGTCGTCATCATGCCAACTTGGATCAAACGGACAATATTTCCAAAATTGATAGATATCGTCTTGTCATCGTACTGCCAGCGTACCACCTTAATTTTCCAGCTAAAAACTATTCTATCGACTGTCACTATAATGTTTAAATAAAAGTAGTATTAAAGCTGTTTGCTGAACAATACTTTTGCCCCGGACTGTGTCGCTCGTCCAACGTTGGAAACTCCGGTTACACGAAATATACGAACGTATTGACGAGGCGTACACAGACGAAATGAAATTGGCTTAACGGGATATGACGTGGAGGTATCCATGCCTCCGTACACACGTACTTGGTCACGAATCATTGACCGCGCCAATGTAGGTCGCGTCACGAAGATGCGGCTAGTTATGTAAGCGATATATACATATATGAATGTTTATATACATATATCGGTTCCCCCGGAACACGGTCACTTTAATGGACATTAATTGCTGTCTTGAGAGCCCGCATTAGCCGGCATATCGGTGTCCCTCGCGCAACACTGTCATTTCAATCGGGAACGAAGCGTGCATAATGATTCGAAATTTTTACCAAGAGCACACTGTTAGTGCTATATTCCTAGAAAAAAAAAAGCTACGATTCATTTTTTCTAGCTGTACAAGTTACGGCTTATTTTTTGCAAACGGACACACGGAAATCAATTTTCGTTGCGAAGAAATTTTATTGGCTTATCGAAAGAATTGACTAGTGAAAAATGAGTAAAGATAATTTATTTATTTTGATTTATTTTTTAAGATTTATTCAGTACTCACATTATTTATTATTATTGTTGTTATCTAATTTATGGACGAAAACAGAAAGCTCATCCGTTCCGAGTCATATGCCACATAATTTCCAATAAATAAAAGAAAAATGATTTCTATGAGCACAGGCTGGCTGGCCTCGATTTTTATCCTTCCCCTAGATCCGTAAAATATCGGGAATATTTCCAGTAAAATCGCCCGAATGAGATGGATGCATTCTCGTGGTGAAGTATTGATATATAGGAAGTCGATCCAATCTACGCGACTCGTTATAACCCGGCGAGAGAGTTCGTTGATACAGACGAGGGAGACAGGCACAGATTGATCGTTCAATAATCATCGACAATGAATCATACATAGAAAAAAATAATGAAACGCGAACTGCATCACGAGTTCGTTGGTCTTTGTGGTCAAGGGTCGAGTCTCGGTGACAGAGAGTTTCAAAGAGAGGAGAGAGAAAGAGAGAGAGAGAGAGAGAGAGAGAGAGAGAGAGAGAGAGAGAGAGAGAGAGAGAGAGAACGATAGAGTATTTGAACGATCATTGAATAATTGATCCTCATCGGAACTATTTCGAAAGTTTCAAAAGCACCAATATATATACCAGCTATATATAAGCGTACGCGTTCGCGGAAGGATTTAACTCGTTTGCAAGGATTGTACAATTTCTATGCTCTTTATCTCCATCCCTCTCTCTCTCTCTCTCTTTCTCGTTGAGCCATCAATTACACAGGGTCCTGTAATATAACACTTCCGCGATTTATATATATATATATATATATATATATATAAATTTCAAGCCACCGATCGAATGGCCCCATGGGGCGCAATGTGTTGATTTTCAGAGCACTGCAATCACTGCGTCCAATGAACTCGAGCCGAGTGCATTCCTGTGTTTTTCCATGGCTATATACAAAATTGGCGCGTGTATAGATCTATACCTATTACCGTGATCGATCAATTACTCGATTGATTTTTCAGACATAGACGCGTATACATATGGGGAAGGGCGATTTCGAGGAGGATACGACGGGCTCAAAATGTCTCGTCTGTATACATATTCATAAAACTTATATCACTATTAATATATAATTCTAATTAATATATATATATATATATATTAGGACATTAACTATGAAACGTCCGATGTACCTTAAGTACCAAGTTTGATACTCGATATCTCTGATATTCCACTTTGACAGTTCTTGGTTTCTTTTTAATTTATTGTGAAGGTAGATTTGGGAAGGGCATGTTGAGCAAGTTTGGAATTATCGTTCTGTAATTCCTTAACAGTTTTCCGTATAAAAATGAAACCTGCTTTGATCAATAAGAAATTAATCTGGGAAAAAAGTCTGTAGAGGAAATTCCTGTTATCCTTATTGTTTCACAGATAATCGCTCTCAAATGACTAAGGCCATATTCGCTCAACCTGCCCCGATAGTGGGGTAAGTTGAGCATGAGTAGAGGTAATTTGGGCAAAGTAAGAATTGCATCAAAAAATCAGACGTATGCAACATGATTTGATACAATGCAATAATAAACCAACAGTTTCTTGTTAATTAGTTAGGTTTTGAAACGTGAACCTTAATTACAATGAACTTTGAACTAGTTTTTCTCATACAATGGTAGAAGAAAAACTTTCAATCATATTTTTTTTTACTTTTGGGTGCAAAAATAATGAAACATCCCGTGTTACCGTCTCCTGCGCCGCATGGCAACGGGCGATGGCGTAATGTGTTCCCCTCCCCCATACCTCTCTTTCCGCTATTTGATGCACCCACGTGCGGTGCTTAGTTTTCCAGATATTTCGATTGCCCAAATTACCCGACTGCTCAACATGCCCCTCCCTACCCTACGTCATCATCCTTTCAGATGTACATTTTGGTTTGCGATTATATGTCCAATGTCCTTTTGCAAATTGAATTTTATAAATCATGGATAAGTGAAAAATTCGCCTATGAGTTTCGTCGTGGAACTAATACAGCGCAAACAGCTCGAAGTGTCAATGAAGTGTTTAGCAAGGATGTGGCTAATGAACGTACACTAGGTCGATGGTTTGAGAAGTTCCGATTAGACGATTTTGATCTTCAAAATGACGGACGCGTGGACGACCTGCGAGCAAGATGGATAATGACGAGCTGACAGCTGCAGTGGAAGACGATACATTTCAAACTACGTGTAAATTAGCAGCAAGATTTAACGATACTAATCAATCAATATTGAACCATATGACACAAATCGGTAATGTCAAGATGCTGGTAATCGAAAATTTCATACTCAATGACGTAATATATTAACAATCTTTAAAAAAATTGGATTTTTTCGGAATTTATACTGCATACATGTCTTTGTGAATTGTAGGCAATGCAATTTTATATTTAATTTCGAGTATTATTACCATTATTGTGCACACAATGTATTGCCCATTTACCAGTACATTGGATCAATTCGTACCTAGCGTTTTTCATTGACCCTCGCAGCTCCGGGACATTTTATTTGCCATCCCTCGGTAATGCTCGAAAAAGCCTCGCTAATTTCGCCATGCTCCGAACCACTTTCGTCGGCTATTTCGGTGTAACGCGATGGCGCACGAATAATCGTCATCTTACGGTATATTTCAAAATAGGCGAATTCACAAGACCGCGGAAGACTGCGGGAACTTTCAACATAAACGGTAACGCATTTTTGACAGCCAGGTTTGCGTTTCACAGGATGTTTAAGTCCTTCGAGTGATTGAATGAGACAGTGTGTCACGGCTTCTTTGCGTGTGATTCGTTAAAAATTATTCCGTAGAGCCCATGATTTTTATCGAATTTTTAAGCTCATGTGTATCGAGGGAAAACGACAGAAAATGGTAAAATCGAGGAAATAAATTGAATCGATCGCGGGAGTGATATATTGCAGTCTAACAAATGCAATATTTATTAACGACGAACTCACGAAATATTTGCGTCGACTGATCGAGGCAAATGCACAAAAAAATATCGTTCACTTTGCGAACAGACTCATCGCCCGCATCACTTTCGTGCAAATTTACCATGAGCCATGGAACCAAAAAGATTCCAAGCTTTACACTATAAGGAGCTTTGCAAACATGTAATAACTCATTTTATGAGGCTTGCTCTACTTCTGATATATCCTTATGGAACGATTGAAGCACACTCACATACGTGGATACATATGAGAGTAGCTGCAATTTGGGTTAAATTAGAATATTTAAAGTCCCCTTTTGAAAACATAATCAAGATATTAAAAAAACGTTATGTACAAAGTTTTAAGGCGCTCGAAAATGTTTTAATGGTGCCTGTGAGGTTTTGAATTTTCAATACGAAAATACATGTGTTTTGCCAAGTTATTACTTAATTATTTCTCATGCTTAGGATATTGGCGAGAAAAATTTAAAAATTGGCACACGTATTGCGCACATTATGACGTATATGACCAATTTTTTACAGATTTTTCCAGCATAAGTCTTTGATGAATGAAACTCAAAAAAAATGAAAACGAGGTTGTCATTGCACAGCTAGTAACAATGACAATTATTATAGGAAAAATCTGTAAAAATTTGGTCATATACCTCATAATATGCATAATATATGTGCCAAGTTTCAGATTTTTCTCACTAATATTATAAGCATGAGAAATAATCAAGTAATAAATTAGAAAAACACACGTATTTTTGTATTGAAAATTCAAATTTGACCCAAATTGCAGCCACCCTAATACACACACATATATATATATATGTGTATAGTCAAAACCGGTTATAACGACATTGATGCAGTACCTACACGTCGTTATGAGCAATTTCGACTGTATATATATATACAGGTTGATTCACAATTATTGGGGTTCGCTTTTTGAACATATTGTCATTGCGAGGAAAACTAGAACCACTATTGTTGTCTAGAGCGATGTTTGGGAGGTGATTTATAGGATAAAATAACTGTTAAAGTGTTCAATTTTTTTTCTGAATTCTTTTTGCACATGTTTATTGATTCTTAAAGAATATGTACGAATAAAAAAATGCATTATCATGTATTTTTGTACGTTTGTTGACAACGTTGTGCGAAAAAACGCCCTCCACTGGCGACTACTGTTATGGGCGTTGTATGAATGTGACAAAAACAACCAAATATACTCTTAAGGTTTTACTGGATGGAACGTCGGGCAAATAGTTGGTCCATAATGTCAAGACGTATTCAGAAAGGTCTGTAGAGCAGCGGTTCCTAACCTTTTCAGTCTTGTTACCCCTATGAAAACTTATTTTACCCCCCCCCCCCCCCTTCAAAATGGTATCGACGAAAAGAATACATGCAAATACAAATAGTCTTTATTAATCATAATAAATTGCGAAAAAAATATGCGTTGTTACAATTAACTTACCAGCCTAATTACTCCTAGATTCGGAACCCAGGTTGTAGAGTGACAAAATTAAAAAAAAAAATAACGATTTTTTCAAGTTTCTAGACAACAATACTGCTTCAAATGTCGTGCGACAAAAATTAGCCGAGATGTTCGCGTTCAAAGTTCAAGTACAATGGCACAGTAGTTGCTCACGTGCAAAACGTTCAAGCCAGATCGAGCGCGGTTTTTAATCCACGTTCAGATAAGTGAATTTTCCCTTTCATAAAATGTTTCGTTTTGATAACCAATAACGAACACGGTGATTCACTTTGCGAATTGATAATATGATTCAACAATTTTCGTTTATTATGCAATACTTGAAGAAAAAAAAATTGCGCGTGAGTAACTACTGTGCCATTTGCTCGGTTCATTTTTTTTTACGCGAATAACTCAGTCAATTTTTGTTGCCAACATAAAAAAAAAACGTTTTGCTCGCAATGACACACGCTATATGCTCACTAAGGCAATCCTAACAGTGCTGGATCACCTTGTATATAAATATACGTGTACATATAACAGCAAAAAGTCCGATATGCTTCTCATATATTTGATGGTGATTTAATAGTTTCAGCCTTCGTGCCAGTTTCAGTGCAGTAGCAGGACGACCATGCAAATGTATCCGTCCGTAAATGCGTATGTACGGTGGACACGGAGAACAAGAGAATTACGAGACAGAGGAGGAGTTCCTCTAGTAATAATTCACAAGGACTGTGCAAAAAAAGATACACGTTTCACTATCACATCCCATCCTTGCTACACACACACACACACTTATATATATAGAAGAAGGACACTTCGAACCCGCTATATCCATATAACGTTGGCTAGGAGAATGTCTGGTTGTTTCGAGCACGTACCTTACATTAAAAAAAAAACAAATCGCTGCTTACGAGGACCGAAAAGTCCCAGAAATAACATATGTAAATATGGTAACATATATCGAAAGTGGATTTTGAAGACGATAGGGTTCACATAATGTTGAGTATAGGGACAATAGACTGATATCAAGCTACTCTAGGCCAAGTGTCTTCAAAATCACTTTCCCCTATGTATATCTATATATATTTATATATATATAGGTGTATGTGTTCCGTATATACATTAATTCGAGAAATGTATACACGTTGGACGAAGAGTAGGTGTGGATGCAAAATCCTTCTGCCTCAGCCCTTCTCCACCTGGGTACCACAGAAGTGCCAGAGTGTGCAGGAAAATTTATTCTCGAGATGCTCCATTTTCACGCCTCTCTCACTGACTCTCTCTCTCTCATGCTCTTTCTCTTGTGCTCAACTTCCTCTTTATCACCCGTTCATTTGTTGCCGCGGTCATATACAGTCGAACCTCGATATAACGAAATCCTCGATACAACGAAGATTTGTCCATTTCCTTCCGATAGACACCCGAAACCTTGATACAAGGAAGAAAAACTATAGATATAACACATTTATTTTCAGGACCTCTATGCAAGGAATTTTTGTGAACAAAACGTCTGTATAACGAAGCGTTTGGTAAAGGAAGTCCCTTCTTTTCATTCCCTTTTCCCCCTCTCTGCTTCTACGGAGGCTGCCTAGACTTGCGAACTTTTTAAATTAAACAAAATATTTGTTTAGTTTAAAAATAATCCGCTTTTAAAAATAATTTTTTATGTACATTGTGCTGTAATTGCTAATTGCTTGTAAAAATTTCTCCAATGTAAACATTTCTTTCTTTGAAAAATATCTCTATATTTATAGTATTAATATATTTTTTTTTAGAAAGAAATGATTAAATTAGAGCAATTTTTATTGGTGCTTTTTATGAAAACCTCAATATAACGATTTTTTTGGAACATGACGTCGATACAACGAAACTTCAATATAACGAAAACTCGATATAACGAACTTTTTTTCTTTTCCCTAGAGATTCGTTATATCGGGGTTCAACTGTACATAAATACTCATGTACACACACACACTCTCATGTATATATGAATGTATTGACGAGCGATATTGCCACCGTATCAATTACGCCCCATACGATAATACATATTTGCCTTTGCCAGATTACGACCATATTGCCATTTCTCTCGATCTCCCGGGTGCATTGAACGCCCGTGGCCGAACGGTGACGCTTACAAACCTTCCGAAAACTGTAGGCACCGGTAATAGTGGAGAGAGAGAGAGAGAGAGAGAGAGAGAGAGAGAGAGAGAGAGAGAGAGGAGAGCATACAATGTATTCGCGTTTTTATACATACCTATATACTCACCTGCGTATCATGGGAAAGTTTGCCTAGCGTGCGGGGTATGAGGGGGATGAAGGTATTCACGTTTGGCTGGAGGCCCTATACCGAATGTATCGGTCGATAGGATGATTTTCCCCGCCCACGAAAATGTTTGTACTATGAAGGAAAAAAGGAAAGTTCGGTATCGGAATGGAACTACGAATGGCGGAAAACGGTAAAAAAAGAACAGGAACGAATCAACATTTGGGATTGATAGTGTGCTGATCAAATGCGGAAGATGGCCGAGGCTTGTCAGTAATGTCAATATGTTAAAATAGATATATGTGAAGTAATAAATTGATAATGATACAAACAGATGTACAATATTGTTTTGATATAAGTATCGAATTAATTTGAATCCTTTGTCAGTATTGAAGCTCTTGAGAGAAATATGAAAGACAGAAATTAATAATAAGCAATATAAAAAATGATAGGGACACAATGTTTAACGAAAAATTCTTTGGCAGATGTCAGAAAAATAAGAAGTGAATTAATTTATTGTTTTCGACTTAAACACCCGATGATTTAATAAATCTTAAAACAGAAATTTCTAAAAATCGGATTTTTTCATTTACTGTTTCCGACTCGTCGACCCAACGATTTAAATAATTCGTAAAATAAAGAGTAACAAAATAAATTGAGGATGAAAAGAAACAAAATCGTAAATAAATTGAACTCGGTAATAATAAATAGAAATAAAAGACTTTCAACCACTTACTAAAGAGAGACAGAAGGAAGTGAAATAAATTTTTGAGGCTAAATTCTCAGATTATAATCAGAATGATCTACTAAGATAAAGTGCTAACGACGCTGCAAATACATATGCAATTATTCGATAATAACGATATACTCAATTTTGATAGGAAAAATTTCACAAGGAGATTTTGCTATAACTCATTTGATGCACTTTTGACATACGTTTCCTTTGATTTCTCTGAAAATCGTAATTTCCGCGTTCTGTAGAAAGAATTCGAAGTTTTTTTTTGTCGTCTCGATCGCAAACCGCGTAATTTATCATCTAACTATTGAGGACCGAAGATGAGTTTCTACTTTTATCACCAGGGAAGTCTTTTGTCGTTTTCGTAAAACCACGGAAAAACGGGG
>OZ010715.1:21919880-21980432 GCA_963932345.1 Ophion ventricosus | reverse complement strand
ATGACTTAGACTGCCTGAAACTGTACTCGAATCTTTAAACGCGTTTTTCTCGAAACTACTTTTTTCGAGACGGTTGACATGATATCTCAAGTTGTAATGAACCGATTTACTTGAAATTTTTTGTGGACCTTCTCTATACACCCCTCTATCGCCCCTACCAGATTTATCGCGAAATTTTGTTACTAATTATTTTTAAAAAATCAACAATCGTGAAAAAAACGGCAAAAAATGACTTCTTTTTTTAAACAGCCGCCATTTTGCGATTTTTTTTTGCCTGAGGTAGGGGCTATAATGACATCCTTACTAATTAAGAATCTATTTTTTTTTTCAGATGACCAGGAGGGTTGGAATCATGTCAACCATAGGAGAGGTGGTTTTTTTCCACCCCCACTTTACCAGCCTGCATCTACCAGAATTAAGGATTTTTTTCGCCAATTTTTTTATACAATGTCAAAGGATGAATAAATATGTGGTAAAAAGATAGATACGGAAATATTTTTGTTTTTTTTTTTTAATCGCATGTTGAAAAATCCCCAAATTTTGGCCCTCTAGACTAGAAGACGGCCTTAAAGTAATGAGGAGTATCGCCTTTCTTAACGATAAATTAATAGCAATCATTGGAAAACTCAACATATATTGAGTTTGTTTGGGTAATTATTGATAATAATAAGATGATCTGAATGTATTAATTAAATTTAAAAGTTGCGAAATTTTGTTGTTGCTCAGTTGAAACAGATGTACAGTCACTGACAAAACATCAGTCAAGCACACGCCAATATCGTCGAATTTGACTTCAATTATTATTAAAAGTAAAAAATTAACATTTCTAAGTGTTAGTTTATTATTAAATTAGCTATTTGTAAGGCTAAACATGCACGACATGAGCTAGACTTGTAAATCCACGATTTTCCCATTTTGGACTAACTTTTTGCCCCACGGTCCATCCAGTAATACCTTAAATCAATAATTATCGAAAGATATAATAAGTGATAAAATAACAAGAAAATAGAAAAAATAAATGATTACCCGGGATACAATAAGATGAATCATGAAATAATAAAATAATAATATGAAACAAGTACATAACAGGACAAAAAAAAGTAAGTAAATAGTAAAGGCCACAACAAAAATACTTAACAAAAGAGACAATGAAAATAAACTGGCAAACAAGTGTTTGCCAGTTTATTTCGCTGGCAAACAAGTGTTTGCCAAACAACAAACAAACAATTCACAGAAATGAATTTAAAAAGTCATAAAAATAAAGAATTTACATAGGAAATATTAGAAATAAGTAGAGCGATTGAGAGTATAATAAATAAGAAAATATTTAACGACGACGATCTCCTCCAGAGTTCCAATTTTACACTTTATTGCACATGGCTCGCTTTGTGCAATATATTTGAACCGTCTGCTTTTAATTAATTATGGAAAAGAGTACATAAGCCGCAGAAAATCTTTTTCCATTAATTTTTCAATGCACGTAAATTTCTGCACCCGCAATTTTCGTCTTACACTGGAGAAGTGTATTGCAGTGCTGACCTTCCTTTTTTGACCCTCGTAGCAGCGACACCGGATGTACAAACAAAGTGTTTGATTTCTTTTGATCATTAGCGATTGAACCAATTAGGACAAGTAACGTATCGTGCTCAGCCACGACTCCGATACATCTCGAGAGACTGACAAAGACGAGCGTAAATTGTGATAATCTATATTCCCCTTCGCTTTTTGGACGTTGAACGGAAAAAAATGATGAAATATGACGAGCCGTTGATCTCGCTGAGGCTCATCAGATAAAGTCCATCATGGCTCAAACTCGCTCGTTTCGACCATTTGGCCAATATCTATTTCGATTTTTTCACTTTTATATTATTTTGACAGACTTGTTTTTATCCACCCGTACGTGCAATGAAAAAAGAATAGCAAATAAATAATACCACGTCGAATGTGTTCTCATGAACGGGCGTCGGTTTTTTACTCGAATTATATTTGATTCTAAACTTGCCGCCCCGTTTGTAAATAATTCAACTATTTTTATCGCCGCCTGTCTTATTGTCACGATAAAAACCAAAGGTCAAGTATTCACGCGCAGACTGCATACTGAGGCAATAATTCTCAAGCCAATTGGGCTCTCAATCGATCAATCAAATAATCAATCTCAATATGCTGCGAATAATTATGACATTACTGGACCGAAGAATCACCTGAATCGTTATTTCCGGTTGAAATCAATTATTCGCATTAATCATTCACTGTGTAATGTTTTGTTTAAAATATTGTTATTTTTATATTTTTAAATAAATTAATATTTTTCTTATTTTCTTTAAGATTTTATTTTTATATTTTTAATTGAATTAATATTTTTAATATACTTAAAAATGTAGTCAATTGATGTACAACAGCTTATGATTGATATATTTTAAAATTAATTTGAAATACTATACATTTGATACGTGTAATATTTTAAGCTCATAAAAACAGAACTATCGTTCTGTTTTTATGAGCTTGAACCGGATGAGCCGGAAGATTCTTCATTTACGATACAGTTTAGTCGCCAAATTTATTTGGGAATGAGATTGTGCTGTGCCATACAGCTCCACAAACTCGTCATGTACAAAAACCTTGAAAAAAATAAAATTACCAAAGTACCTATTTAACGACAAAAAAAGTATAATATTTTGCGTGGCTCGGGATAAAACGTGTCATAAATTCAGAGCGAGCAAGCGCACTAGGGCAAATATACATGTATGTATCTGAAGCAATATAGGGATAACAATATGTAATATCTGATACGCGTGTATTCGTAGTTACGACGTAACATATCCTTCTCCCAGTGACACGAAGTGTTACGTAATTTGCGAATTATCGTATCAGCGATAGAGGAAATGGGGAAGAACAAGACAATTGTTTCCTGCCATAGGGTGGGTGCAGCTCGCATCAATTTCGCATTCCGTACTTCGAATTAAAAATAAGTATGTGCAGTTTTATACACATCGTTTTTTTTTTATTCGGCATTGCAAAAATTAACAGTTAAGACGAACATTCTCGTTATATTTTGTTTCGCGACGATATATCTGACAGTTTGAAAAAAGATCGTCATTGAATGAAATGACATTTCATCGCGGCAGTGCGAGTCCGGATTTGATTATTTAACCCTTCGTGGTCATACATTCAAATTCAATCGCGGTGGTCACACTTGGGTCGATTCTACCGAGTCAGTTTTCAAAAAAGTTTTGCGACCAAACTATCCGTCCGAAGTGGTTCAAAAAATTACGGAACATGCTTTGGACTTTCTAGATGATGTACGAAAAATTTATATGTAAGAAATAAATTGGGGATATGTTTTTAAAAAATCATGCGGTGTTCGCACTTGGGTCGATTCTACTGAGTCAGTTTTCAAAA
Source organism: Ophion ventricosus (assembly GCA_963932345.1). Lineage (NCBI taxonomy): Eukaryota > Metazoa > Arthropoda > Insecta > Hymenoptera > Ichneumonidae > Ophion > Ophion ventricosus. The sequence goes on along the minus strand of OZ010715.1, from coordinate 21,977,033 downwards.
AAGTTTTGCGACCAAACTATCCGTCCGAAGTGGTTCAAAAAATTACGGAACATGCTTTGGACTTTCTAGATGATGTACGAAAAATGTATATATAAGAAATAAATTGGCGATATATTTTTAAAAAATCATGAAGAGGTGAAAACGCAAAAAGACACTTTTTCACTAAAAAAATCATAGTTTCGTGAATTTTTAACATTTTTACCTAAAATTTGGACGTGATGCTCCTTAGATATTCTAATTTTGGGAAAACAATAGTAGCATAGTGCGCGTTCCAAAAACAGTTTTTATTCTGACATGTGAAGAGGGTAAATTTTATGGTATGAGGATACTTCAAACTCCAGGTAAGATGAATGAATACAGTTCCATTCGAAGCCAGGAACTATTATAAATTTATGCTAAAAGTTGATTCTACCCAGGGTGGCCACGAACGATTAATCGTTGCTCAATATTCATTAGACGCTACTGAAAATATGGACGTGTACGTTAGAAAACTCGTGTTATTAAATAAATAAATCGAATATCAGTGACTTAGCGTCTTTATAAAAAAGGTCACGATCGTTCTCTAAGTTCTATTACTGTTTCACAAATACAGTGGGTAAAAAAAGTATTTTCACACATCGTGTAATTCAAATTAACCCGCGAAAACAAAAATACTTAAGCATTTTATGTTTTTTCGAACGATAATTTGCAAAGCATGAGGTGTGACAATACTTTTTTTTACCCACGATAGATGAATATAATAAATAAAAAAAGGTAACGTGTTCCAGAGATTTTTAGGATTGGAACAGAAAGAATATCGGAAAGTTGGAAAAAAACGTATAAAATATGTATTGACAATATAAACATTACTGATGTTATAATTAATAGTATTATAACAATAGTTCATAATCAAAATACAACTCTATCGGTTTTCGAGTGTTTAATTGAGACTTCCGAAGTTAACGGCAGCGATTAGTCTGCGAGCAGAGAACTCCCTCTCAGTCGTTATATTAACGATATACATTTGGGTTCACTGATTTATATCCGGGAAACTCATACACGAATAAATTGTTCACAAATTTATAGTCAATTGTGATATTGTCTCAATAAACTAGCTGCTTGAATAAATTTTACCGGTAATGTTGACTTTTCCAATTTTTCTCCCAGTCAGTCAAAGTGAGTCAAGATCCTGTCTTAATATTTTACAGATTGCAATGCATAGAGTCGAATGATTCCATGCACATCTGAAATTCCACATTATCATGATACGATTTTTTTTGTCACATCAAAACAGGGGTATCCGATAATTTTTAAACGGAAATTCTCTTACTTCAAAAACCTCAATTGTAACTCCGAAAACAAAGAGGAACGTTTTTTTGAAGCAAAAAGTAAGAAAAATCGCTGAACGTCTAGTGTGGCAAAAAAAAACAAACAAAAAAAAATGAATAAGAACAAATTGCAACAAGAAGATGGAGAAGGATTTCGCAACGCGTCCGGCCAAGTAGGAAGTCAATCTCGACCGACAATTAAAATAGGATGACGTGTCTGCGCTATACCGGGTGAGGCAACAACTATTAACAGCCGAAATATTTTCTGACTCATCGGAAGAAGGAGAAAACTTCATACAAAAGTTGCATAGTTCGGGGAGGAACATCGAGTGGTGGCTACGAGGTTCATCCAGATCAAGGCCACCTCCATTTTTTAAAATGGAACCCCTATTTTCTTTTCATAATTTTATCAAGGAACTAAAAATAAGTTTACACACCAAATGTCAAGATGATTAATTAAGATTTAGTATAAAAAATTGATAAAAAAGAGAAACTTCAATGTTTTTAGCCTAGAATCGAATTTAAAAAAGGTGCAAACAGATACTTAGTACTTTTTTGTAACTTTTTAGTAAAAAAAAGGTGCTCGAAGTGATAGCCACCACTTTCAATGCACACATGCAATCTGATTCGTATTGAACGGAACACACATTATTATGGAAATCACAAACTTCTCACTGTTTTACAAAACAAGCTGCTAAGATTCTCATTTGCGAACATTATAAACAAAGCCGTAAAACTTATCTGGATATTGCTTACTGTTAAACTATCGAAACCTCAATTAGAGCCTGTTTGTTAGTACAGACTAGCGTGTTTAATAAGACAATATAATCAACTCGAATCAGATTGCAAGGTGTGCATTGAAAGTGGTGGCTATCACTTTGAGCACCTTTTAGAGGAGCAAGTGTTTGCACCGTTTTTTTAAATCGATTCCAGGCTAAAAATATTTAAAAAATGTTTAAACAATTTTTTTATACAAAATCTTGATCGATGGTCTTGAAATTTGGTGTGTAAACTCATTTTTAGTTCTTTGACAAAATTCTAAAAAAAAAAGACGTCCCATTTAAGGTAGTAGTCTCGCCACAGTCACGTTGAAAAGTTTATTCTCCGCTCAATCGATGGAAAGCTTCGAAATATTGCGAAATATCATTATAAAGTAGGTTGTACATCTTATCGGGATGTAAAAACTTATAAAGTATTGATGGAAACGCCTGATATAATGTTTAAAGTTCCAAAAAAAAAAAACAACGTTCCCTCCATCACCTGACCCTCACTTTTGTATCAGCCTGTCCATTCCGGTTACTAATACGCAGATACTCTGGGTATACAAATATGCACGCACTACTGTAGTCTAGCGAGCGCGGAGATCGTGGCAACGTCGCAAGCCCAGCGAATTTTTATCGTGATATTCGAGTAGAAATATTGTAAGGCTGGCCTGATATTTGATCCGGGCCTGATCAAGTTGTAGTACGGAGGCCTTATTTAAGGCATGCCTTAATTTGCCTGATCCGGCTGGTGTCTTGCGATAGTCAGGCAATTGGATGTAAGTTCTCCTCCAGTTGCCTGATCCGGCTAGATTCAGGCGCTAGTCAAGCAACCGAACTTACGGCTTACTTCAATTTGCCTGATTTGGCTAGCTTCAGGCGATCGCCAAGCAGTCGGACAGCGTAGGCTACCGAACAATGATAAATTAACTGCGTAGTTTAGTCCAGTGAATGTGATGCCATCGGTGCATATTCAATCAAATCTCTAAGAGAAAGTGTTATTTATTTTCTACATGCATCTACGTGAAAAATGTATTTGATATATAAAAATTGATATTCAGTTTAAAAAATAAACTATTAGCGTTAATTATAGTTTCGTGCCTTTTTCTGTTTTAAATATGCGTGGTATTTTTTATTTCAGGAATAATTAGGACATCCTAAACAGGGCTCCATTACATCATACTGACTAGGCCATGATTTTTCATTTTGATCAAGCCTTACTACATCAAGCTCTGATCAGGCCTTGATTTTGTACCCTGATCAGGCCTTGATTTTTTACCCTGATCAGGCCGAAATCCGGGAAAGTGTCACAAAAATGATCAGGGCTTGATCAAGAATCCTGATCAAGGCCGGAAAAAGAAATCAGGATGCCTGATCAGGCCTTTATTGTAGCCGGAGCAAGATTTCTACTCGGGTAGTTGGCGCTAGCCATTGCTCAATTTAAATCGCTATGTCTCTGAAACTAGACGGTCAAAATTCATAATTTTTTTTTTTCACCCACTTCGTCATATGTTCTTCTGTAATTGAGAATAAAAAAAAATCTGTAGAAAAGTTTCGAAGTTATTGCGTGAAATGTGAAATTTTCCATTGCTCCCCATAAGAACACGTGCAAAACCGTGCAATCATTGATTGCCAATATCTCGAATACACAAAGGTGAAGCCTTTTAAAAGTTTGCAGGTAATCACTTGATAGTATCCTGAATGGGTCCTCAAGATAAGAAAAAAAATCTATAGAAAAACGCCTTGGCGAGACTCGTACCGCGAAAAAAAAAAAATGGAGTTGGCCTTGAAATCTATTCCTAATAAACTAATAATTGTTGCCTCACCCTGTACAATGCAATCGGAACAAAATTACCTGCGACCGTGTCAAAGGCGTCGCAAAGAAAAAAAAAAAGGCAAACGATCGTACGACGCAACAGTACGTATCGGCCTGTAACAATCGGTATACAGAAGTATTGCGAACTAGAGACTCGTATAGTGTTCCCTTGGTCGGCAGAGTGTGTTACGACATCGACGAGCGCGGCCTTGGCGTGTGAAAACTACACGTATGGATCTCCCGCCACCCCTCTCGTCTCACAAGCCACGGCCCCTACCACCCCCGTCACGTGTAATCCACTGCGTATCCCAGAGTGTACTTCTCTCCTAAAGTTTTCAAGCCGCAACCGCGCAAAGTAGATCTATAACAACTTAGCTCTATGATGTACGAGTCAACCACGTGGATCGTTATATCTCCTTTAAAATGTCTGGCCTGCACAACATGCGTGCTACGCGCGCTTTATACGTCAGAAAAGGGTATTGTGCAAGATAACAAAAAAATCATCTCTTTTTTCAAGAAATTATTGGTATTAATAATGTTTGTCAGTTTTAGTATTTCAATACAAATATTATTAATAATGATGGTAGTGATAGTAATTTTTATTGGCGATATTAACAATAAAGAAAATTTCCGTAGTAATAATCATAGCTGTGCGTAATGGGTACAAAAATAATAATTATATAAATAAGATTAATGATAATAGTAGAATCGATATGGGATTTGAGCTCTTTAAACGCTCAAAATGTTTCCAGTATATTTTTCTTATTGCTAATCATAGTGTGAAGCAGAGAAGAATGTACTGTCTGTTTTAGAAATAACTTTGGAAGAGGGAATAGACATGGAAAAAAAAATAATAAATGAGAATCCAAACGTATTATAGGTACGGAGCTTCATCAGCTGAATCGGCTTTTTTTTTGCAACAATCATGCGGTTGTCTCCTTTTTTCATTCCTTTATGTTTTTGCTTCTTCTTATTTTGCTTTTTTCTTCTTCTTTGTTTGTTTAATTATACTTCCAACGTTTTCGTATCAATAGCTATTTTATTTATATCATTTTTAAATCTGCGACGTCGGCTTCTTTGCCTACATATAGCTGTTTATATAAATGGAACATAATGAGTACTTAGAAAAGAGAAAAACCAAAAAAAAATTCCTAATCGTAAATTCGTAATCTTCGTAAAATTCGTAATCTTCCTGATAATTGAGCGAAGCAATAATTAACCTTAGGCAATTGAAAAATTAATCAATTGGTAAATTGTCAAGATTTCCTAAGGAAAATGAAGTTGCACTGTTGTAACAATAAATCAGTTTCGCGAATTTATTTAAACGATCGAAAAGCATGTTCGAAGTAGAAGGGTACGCTGAAAGAAAATACAGACAATATTTTGACGGCTCCGAATGAACCAATGAAAGCTCAGTAAGAAAAAAATAAAAATGTTGGCGCTTTCAAAAATTCCATTTATACTCACTGGACTTTTTTTGGCTCATTCGAAGCCAAAACATTATCTGTATTATTTTTATCGTGTATTTCTTCTACGGTCGCGTGGTAACAGAATGACTGTAATCTCCTGAAATGCTATCAAACGTAATGCAGTGTACGATGGCAAGCAGAAAACATTCGACAGGTTTATTGCTTTTTGCAACTGTTTTTGATCGATGAAAAACGTTAAATTGTGAGTAAGTCAAGATTTTCTGATGTCACTAATCTCTAGGTCGTCTAGTACAGGTGATCACATCGCATCAATTTATATTTATGAGAGAATATAAAAAGAAGTCACATCACGGATCGTATCATTGAGATTTATGTTAAAACGGTGTACATATGTATATGTGTACATAAGACCAATTCAGAATCTTCCTTGTCGATTTTGTTCACGTTGAACTTTGGGCATTTTTGTTATTGTTATTTTTAGAACCATGCTGCGAGGTACCTTGGGGCTACTTTGGCACGTTCGATTATTTTGATAAATCACTGATCTCGCTTGCTTTGTCTTATTGAATATTATTATTTTCATTTGTTTTTTTTTTTGGCTGCCGGTAGCTCATTATGCCTCTTTGTTTTCAATGCAAAAAAATATGAATTTTCGTGTCACGGTAAATACAAAGTACATGTAAATGAATGAGTGACGAATAATGCATTCGAGTGATGTTTGAAGAAATTTAATTAGTCAGAGGTACTTTTCACCATTCTATCGTATTGGCTGAAGCGAAAATGAATGTGCTCGCCCTTAATACAAAAACGCGTACAAGGACGGACAGTTTTTTTTTTTAAATTGGGTCGTAAATAATTCTCTGGGGCTAAAATATACAGAGGAATAAAAAAATCAGAATATGTGAATATAAATAAATGGAAATCCTTTTCTCGAATAACGTTTTTTTTAAATCATTATTGAATACTAATTTAAATATTATCCTTCAATGTAAAAGTTCTGCATCCAAACTTGGTTTTGCAATCATCAATCATATATATATCGATTGCATTTCGTAAATGACGTATTTTTTTTTCATGAAAAGAGCATTTATAAATTGGCGAATTAGTATTTCCTCATAACTCTCTATCGGTCGTATTCATACGATATTACGAAATGGCTGAAGGGAGTTATTGAGAAATGTACGAACAACAAGCAAACTCCGTAAATTATTGGACAATGAAATCAAATATATAGCTCGAAACTCGGCAAATATATGGCAAATCCATATTTATGAATTTTCATTCAACAATTATTTTGTTAGTACGCGGATTCGAAACTTGGTCATAACTAAATGGAATAAATAGGCAAATTTAATTTGCACGTTGCTTCCTCACGGTTTTCCGAGGCCGACAAAGCACCCTTTATGAGCGAGCATTTTTTCCAACTATGGCTTCCCGTAGACGAGGTTGTATCGGCTCGTTCGAGTTATGAGGAAATAAACTGCGCATTCGTTTCCATTGGGCTTGATTTTATTTCTTATTATATGGAGCGAATTCAATGCTTCCAGATATTCCAGGCAAGATATACCATGGTTTATATAATTTTCCATCGTATGGTCGGATGATTTCTGATTATGCTTTTCCATTTTTTGATAACAAGTGATTAAGGTCTTGTTTTCGCGGAGGGCCGTATAAGTCCGGGCCTTTTTGCATCATTAGTAGATTACAGTGGTGCTGAATAAAAATAAGTTACAATCAGTCATTACACTCGACGATAAACTACCACAAAAAATTCCGCTTATTTTTGTAGATTTAGACATTTTTACACGTTCTCTAAAAAGTTGCGGTTACGAAAATTCTTCTGCTAGTCACGTTTTTCTAACTTTTATCAGTAATATATTTTTTTAAACATTCAGTGACCCCCTGTTTTTATTGTCGTTACCAAAACTTCAGAATTTTTTACATGCTAGAGTTATTCAGTATGTCAATTATTCAATAGAAATGTGGTCAGCACGTAATCTCCATAAAGTGTTGCATAAATTAAACGATTTCGAAAGTCGTCATTCTTAGTCAAAAGTTTGGTAAATTGGCTTAAAATTTTACCAGTATACTGGGCTGTATTTTTCCTCAATTGTAGACGAAAATCAGTTAATCGTTAAATATTCGACTTCGTGGAAGAAATACCTTAAAGCTATTTATTTGGACAAAAACGAACGTTTCTTTTTTTTACCAGCTTGCCAGTTTCGTAATTTTCTATACTTTCAAAACTGTTCGGTCATACGAAGGTTTTATTATTATACAAAAAGTACATTTTTCAATTTGTCCCTCCCAGATCACTTCCAAGGTTCCAAGGCCACGCTGCAAAGGCGGCACGTTGTTTAAATAATAATAACGGTATTGTTTATCAATATTTTCCAAAAAAAAATCCAAACTTGGCAAGACTATTTAATTAATTGTGTGTAAAATCCCAATATCTTTATCTCGATACGCCCATCAAGAAAAAAATATTAAAAATCGACCGGTTCTTTGGACCCCCAAGTTTCTGCAGATCCGTTAATAGAAATTCCGTAAAAAATGGACATTATAAAAAAATGAATATAATTCAACATTGGCCGGGGTGAAACGTCTGTCAACGCGTCAAGTTGCGAATGAAAGTTTCGTGGCTCGTATGTATGATCGTATCTACGAGTACGAAACAAAGGAAAGTGCTTTTGCTCGACTTACCCTGGAGATGCGAAGGGGTTGATGCAGGTCGTGTCCGCCGTGCATGCGAAAGCCCCAGGGAGAGCCACCAACGAGGGTAACCGCTCTCGAGCTCATCTTCTCGTCTTTCTCTCTTCAACAACCACTTTTAATGTTGCCCTCCCTCCCCCTTTGGCCCGCAGGGCCCTCGAAGAACTTTTCTCTCCCGTCCTCTGCCCGTTGACACGCGCGGGGCACACTTTTTCCCTTTTTTTCCCCCCCGACAAGGGCGATGCTTTTACTTTCCAACGTTTCGATCCTCGTTGCAAACAATTCAGGCCGCGTTGCCTCGTTATTTTCCCTCGATCGATCGACTTTGCTTATCCGTGAAACGGCGATTGGCGTTAAAACGAATGGAAAAAATGAAACGCCGCTGGCAAAATCAGCGCGTGGCGCGTTCCGAGCTTTGTCCGAGAATCGTGAGGACCGCTCTCGTTCGCGGCTCGCGCAACACTAAACTCTAATTTCCCCCGCCGCTCTCCCCGCCCCGCGGCAACACATCACAACGCGTAGCACCGCCCGACGCCGCGACGTGACGATCACGACGACGACGACGACGGCGACGACGGCGACGACGACGACGATGACCCGACGTTCTCATATCCGTTTTGACCCACCAATAAACGCGTTATTGCTTACACGTGCCCTCTGGAAAAAAAGAAACGTTTCGATTCACCTGACATCCCCTTGGGATATTTTTTTTTTGTCGGGTCTACCAAAACGGAGTTTCGGCCCAAAACGATGTCCGATTAAAAAAAAATTACTTGCCAGAATCGATACTGGTAGAAAATAGTAGGACGAGTAGGCTAGACTTGCCTAAATTGTATAACTTTTGTGTTTTGGAGAAAAGAAAACTTTCTCGATTCACCTGACATCACCTTGAGCTGTCAGTCATTTGTTTTGCGAAAACGGTGCACCAGCCGAAAATACGCACTCTTTTCGGAGATGGTGTTCGGTAGGAAAAAGTAGTGGACAAAATCGGTAGGAGAAGTAGTGAGGAAAATCGGTAGGGAAAGGTAGTGGGAAAAATCGGTAGGAAAAAGTGGTGAGAAAAATCGGTAGGAAAAGTGGTGGGAAAAATCGGTAGGAAAAGTGGTGGGTAAAATTGGTAGGAAAAAGTGGTGGGAAAGATCGGTAGGAAAGTCGTGAGGAAAATCGGTAGGAGAAGTAGTGAGAAAAATCGGTAGGAAAAGGTAGTGGGGACAATCGTTAGGGGAAAGTAGTGAGAGAAATCAGTAGGAAAAAGTAGTGAGAAAAATCGTTAGTAAGGAACGTCTGATCGGTGCCGGATGTACCAGCCGAAAATACGCACTGTTTTCGGGAATGGTGTTTGGTAGGAAATAGGAGTGGGAACAATCGGTAGGAAAAGGTGGTGGGAAAAATTGGTAGGAAAGTAGTGAAAAAAATCGGTAGGAAAAGTACACGGAGAGAATTAAAAAGTAATTTTTGTCGTGAATTTCACGGTAAAAATTACCGTGATATATTTCAATGTGGTGACAAGTGAGAAAAGCATAATAATTCGTATGCGACAAGTTTTTTTTTAACTCACGTTACAGAAAATTTCAAATACGTAGCTAAATTTTTACTATACAAGAAGGATAGCGCGCACGATCATTTTTACCGAGAGCAGAATACATTTTCCTATAACGCTTATTAAATTTTATAATAAATCTTAAAATAACTGGTATGAAGACAATACTTTTTTATAGACATTTTTGAAAGGCATAAAATAATAACATGCACGGTAAAATTTCGCTGATATTATATATTTTTAAAATTTAAGTTTTGCGTATTTTGTTACACATCGAAATTTACTAGAAAATATGATAAAATTTTCTATCTGAAGAAGAAATTTTATTTTATTTTCGTGAAAATCTGTGTTTTACTCAGTAATAATAAGCGAAGTTTCAGGGTTGTCATCTGGTTACCGTTACTGCACGGTAATTTTTAACATTTAATTCTCTCCGTGTAGTGAGGAAAATCGGTAGGGAAAGGTAGTGGGAAAAATCGGTATGAAAAAGTGGTGGGAAAAATCAGTAGGAAAAAATGGTGGGAAAAATCGGTAGGGAAAGTAGTGAGAAAAATCGGTAGGGACCGGTAGTGGGAAAAATCGGTAGGGAAAAGTAGAGAGAGAAATCGGTAGGAAAAAGTAGTGAGTAAAATCCGTAGGAAAAAGTATTCGAGTAGAAATTTTGATCTGGCAGCCTGAATACTGATCAGGCCGCTATTATGCTGTCGTCGGCAATACCGTAGTAAGGCACGCTCGATGCCGGATGTCCACCGAATCAATGGAAGCGTAGTACGGCAGTAGGAAGGCTACCTTACTTCTGTCTGATCACGGTGCCTTCTTACTCCCGTACGACGGTTCCACTGATCCGGTGGACGTCCGGCACAAATAAGGCGTGCCGCAACACGGTTTCCATGAAAGCCGTGTCACGGCGGCATACAGGCTATCTTACTTTGGCCCGATCAGGCAAAACTAAAATGGCCCTATTAATCCTTGGCCTAATAAGGCCCTATTGAGGCTCGCCTTAGAACTGCCTCAGCATTCCATCAACGCACATAACCTCCCACGGGAAAATTTGAATTCGGAATCCTTGAAGAGTTGACGGTTTTAAGTTGCATAAAAAGAAGGTGTTATTTACTGTGATGAAAAAAAAAGTTATGCAATTTCGATATATGTGAGAAGATTCCGTTGTATTTCTAAATCTCAAAACACAGTTCAAAATGTGTCATCGTCGTGGGACGAAGTTATGTATAACCTAAAAATATATATGGGTGTTTATCACCTTGTTATTGTGTAAATTTCAAATGTACATCTATATATATTGTATGTACGTTCTATTTTTATTATAAAATTTTGTTTTTGATAAAGGCCATGTCCGAAAAAAATGAACTAATTTACGAGATGTGTGAGCACCCAAAACGAGAAGAATAATTTGAACAAACGTACATTTTCGTCTAAAACTGAGCCGGGTTTCTAAACGGCATATTATTTATCTCTATACTATTTTTAATTAATCCAATTATAACTTTTTTCACAACTGTATTTAATAAAAATATATGTTGACAAATACATTCTAGGCTTTGCATACAGATAATGTAGAGGGTGTATGTGTACGAGTATGTAGGCGTACTGGCTACCTGGCAATACTATAATGACCTGATCAGGCAACATTATAAACACCTGGAGCAACCTGATTACGGCGTGATCAGGCAACCACATAATGTCCATATGTGACAGATCGTGATACTTTTTAGCAGGTCGCTTTCGGGTTGTCCTGTAAGTGCCCTATCAGGGCAGTCAGGCAACTTGAATGCGTCCTGAAGCGGATCCTATCAAAATTTCTACGCGGGTATAGTGCGAAAAATCGCTTGAAAAAAGTAGTGAGGAAAATCGGTAGGAAAAGTCTTAGCAAGAAATTGTTGGAAAAAGTCGTGAGAAAAAACGGTAAGAAAAAGTAGTGAGAACAATCGGTAGGAAAAAATGGTGAGAAAAATCGGTAGTAGAAAGTAGTAAGAAAATTCGATAGGAAAAAATATTCGGAAAAATCGGTAGGAAAACAAGCCGGACTTTTTCTTGCCTAGTCAGCAAGAAAAAATCGGAATTATTAACGGTAGGGCAAAATTGTCTAACTCGCATGTCGTACCATTTTCCGGCTCGCGCATCACTATTTTTGTGCTCGTATTCTGCACGCCAAATACATTCACCAATTATTAACACTAATTGTATTTATTTATAATTCAAGTACAAACAAGCGCGCAGGCATTTGCTAAAATACCATTCTTCAATTTTCCTGATCTCACACAAATATTATTTTCTAGTATTTCGGATTTAAGCCTGCCCCGTAATAGTGTCGGATCGTCTCCGGGTAGCGAGAGCAGAAAATTTCGAGAAGCCGATCTGGCACGGACGACGAGGCCATGGCTCAACCTTGAGGGAAGTTTGGCCTCGCAGGGCTTTAGCCATGAGATAAATTTAGGGTCAAGACGCTAACTGTGCTGGGACGGACAAACTTCAAACCCGAGCTAGAACATGATTTTTGAGAGTATCAATAACTCGATTGAACCCCTAGTTCAGTCGAATACTCTCGAAAATCATTTTCTCACCAAGGCTTGGAGTTTCTTGAGATACCTTTTTTTAAGAGAGGTAAATTATAAATGTAGAATATCATTGTGAAAGTAATTTTTTATATTTTTATTTACATAATGCATCGAATATTTTTTGCGTTATCATACGCTTCATAGTATATTCTTTTTGCAATGAAATGTAACATTATATTAGATGAAGTAAAAAGTTCTGAGCGTTTTTTCGCTTCATTTCGACGATGAAATTAACGTACTTAGGATTATCCGATTTAGATCAAATATGCGCCGTTTTGTTCGATAACTTTTGTCGATTTTGGAGGCAATTTCATAATTCCGCGATTGAAGAAGTCCTCGTCCCTATTGGTAAAAAACTTGACCAGCTCATTTTCACAAGCCTCTCTTGAGGCCAGTTTTGTACCATCAAGAAAATTTTGCAAATGCTTGAATAGGTGATAATCGCTTGGTGCCAGGTCTGGACTATACGGCGGGTGTGATAGAACCTCCCATCGATACTCGATACTTTTGTATCGAGTATCGAATAAATTTTCGTTACTCGTTACACAAGTATTGAATAACGAAAAGTTTTTCGTTACTCGATACTTGTGCCGTTCCAAAGCCGCAAAATACGAAGCTATTCTGTTAGCAGTTTTGTAATTTCTCACGGTTGATACAGAACCCTTGTACTCGAGGAAAGGTAAAGAATTTCCGACTTTTTGTCAATTTTTCAAAATTTGCAAAAAAAAATTTCAAAACGATGAAAAAATTCTTGAAAAATTTATATGCAATCGGAAAACTTAACAATTTAATTTCAAATAACAAAAAAAACAATGTTATACAAATTTAAACAAATAACAATATTATAAAAGTATCGAGTATCGAAAAACTTTTTGTTACTCGATATAAAAGTATCGAGTAACGAAAAACTGTTCGTTACTCGATACTCAAGTATCGAGTATCGAATAAATGTTCGCTACTCGATACAAAATTCGCGATCTCCAACAACATCTTGATACTTTTGTATCGAGTAACGAAAAGTTTTTCGATACTCGATACGTTTGTATCGAGCAAAACGTAGCGCCCGATACAGATTTTGGAAAACTCTGATGTGCAATATGAGGCCAATGGCTGCTACGAACTATAAAGACGAACCTCGAAGTTTGAGGTTCTTAAAATCTATATATTTATCGGCAAACCGGATAAACTTTTCAGGAAATTTGATAGGATTGTACAAATGATTTTTAGAGTATTTTTCCTGTCGATTGCAGTGATTGATTTGAGAGAGTCAGAACTCACGGTCGTCATCACAGATCTCGACTTTCAATTAATTTTAATCGTACAATTTCCATGTACGGGTCACAAAATTATCGATTCTAAAATTGTAAAAAAATATCGAGACTTCGAAAATCTTCATAAAGATTGAAGGAACATCAGGAAGATCTTGCAACGACTTGTACTTTAATTAATACGTTTATTTTTATGTGTGTGCCGTATAGAGTCCGCAAAGCCAAGCTCGCAATTGATTCTTTTTTTATTCAATAAATAAATGGCGTCGAAGTATGCATGCAATACAACGAAAATTCTTTTCTATATTTTCATTTTTTGATGTTCATTATTATACAAAATCCTTTTTTCTTAGATTCATATTGTAGATATATCAATAAATGTCCAAAAAATGGTTTGCGGAATTTTCGTACTTAAAATCAGCCTAAAAAAGTTCGAACGATTCTAAAGAATTAATTCTCATTGCATTCCAACGGTGCAAACTTTAATCTCATAGACGAAGACGTTATTCGATCTCAATTCTTCGAGGAGTTTATTTTCCACGCGTTCTCTTGAATATCCACACGAAAGCTCGGTCTATTTTGTTTGTTTTTTGTTGACAGCTGAAAGACAGTGATTTGGAAGAAAACATAGAGCAATTGATTAAGTGATATCTCGAACGTGCGTGAATCCCAGCGAGAGCCGAAAGCTTTGCGAAATTTGACCTGTTAATGCAACGACGGTGGAGGCAGACGAAATGCAGGAGGGGAAATACCGAGAGAAAATTCACCGTCCATGGGCCGGTAATACCGAACGAGTTTTTTTTTTTGCCCGAGCGAATTGACGCTCGTTTAGTGCGTCTGATGATGGCGAACACGCCTACATACGATTTCAAACGGGCCCCGCATTGTATCTCTCCTTTGATCGCTAAACACACGCCACAAAAAGGCCATAACGCATCCGATACGTTTCTCCGAGCGACGGGCATTTATGCCCTTTTTCCTGCTAGAAGTCGATACGCATGTACAGTGGAGTCTCGATTATCGAATCTCATTTCATTCCACCCCTAAACTCCTCACTGAAACTCACTATTGGACGATCTCTTAAGGCCTTAGGCCATTCTAGGATTTTCCAAAAATCAATTTTTCTTTTGTTAAAAAGGTACCTTAGTACCTATAAAATTATATTCCAAAAGATTATAGGTGTGAAATATCTCTAAGTACTCGATTTTCGAATTCTAGCGCAACCCTTCTTGATCCGCAATCAGCTCTTTTTATGAGCGCCGTGGTGGGCTGTAATTTGAGGGACTGAAGCAGGTATACGGTAGGGAATACTAAAGTACTAAAACCAGTGATGATCTTCTTATTCGATGCATCGGCGGTTTCATACAGAACAAATAACGAAAGTTTCAATTCGATTGCGTGGGCCTTGGCGCCAAAATCAATTTCCAGTGTAAAAACTGTGTTGAATATAGCGACAGATATTGCAGTTTGCGTGTACAGTGGCGGTTTTTCTTCAATTTTCCACATAATGCAAGTAATGGACTTGAAAATCGGCCCGAATAGCTACAATAAGTGCCTGGAGGTGGACGAACAGCGCATAAAGCTTGCAGAGAGATCACTGTCTGAAGCTGTAAAGGAGTCACGGATCGCCTTAAAGTCGCACAGAAAAGAAACGCAGGACCAGGACACTAATCTGGAAGGCCAACTGTATGGTGCAGGCATCACAGATTAAAGGCATTGAAAAATTATTCATGTCGTCACTTTCTACTAACTTTAAACGCGTTTAGCTCAAAACTACATTTTTTAAGTCGGCCGGACTCATAACTCAAGCACATTTCAACCGATTCACTTGAAACTTTAACTGTATATTTAGAATTACAGTTTTCTGAGACGCTACGTAGGATTTTTTCCTTATATTGCATAGTTCCTTTTTTATAAACAATTTTCTGACGATTTTCTCATGGCATTTTATACTTTTTGTTTTAGAAATGCGCTATTTTGACAAAAAACAATATATCAAAAAATTCTACGTACTTCTATAGCTATTCTTATATATAATCGAAAACACTTTAGTGTCTCATCATAACTCAAAAATTATAAGAGCTGTTGGTCCGGCCGTTGATCTTCCAGAAATAAAGGCGTCATCGGAAAAATGCTGCACATTCACCATTTTGGCATGTATCGCTGCGAAAAACTAATTTTCTATACTCAATTACGTGTATAATAAAACCGCTATTTTGTAATTCCGATTTATTTTATGGTTTCGCTGAAAAAAAATAACCAAATATGCCTTTGTTGACCTTTAGAGTCGCCTGAGGACTTAATTTGACCGAGAAAGCCGGAATTGATAAAAATAAAACAAGAAAACCAAAAGTATTTAGTATTAATGTCTGAAAAAACGAGGGTGAAAAATAACATTTTTTTTAACTGCATCGAACGATACAGTGAAATTTCTGTTTGAATGCTTTCAAATTTCTATAAAATGCGTTTCGAAAAGAACGCGAGTGCATACCAAAGAATTTGGAGACAAAATATCATTTATTTCTATATCCATTTATTCATAGATGTTCATTATTTTTTAATTCATTCATTCATGAATTTTCTCTTATTTCTCCATTTATTTATTCATGAATGTTTATTTATTTATTCATGCATTTATTTATGAATTTTTTTCATTTCTTCATCCATTGGTTCACGAATGTTCATTTATGCCTTTACTCATTTATCAATGAATGTTCTTTCATTTCTTCATTCATTTATTCATGAATGTTAAATTATTTCTCCGTTCACTTATTTATGAGGGCTCATTAATTTTTTTCTATTCAGGTATGTTTATTTTATTCAGAACAAAATATAACGAAGCTTCAACTGTATCTGGTAGATAAAAGTCTCCTCGCACACTTTTCGCGTTGATTGGTACTTTCAACTACACGTAATTACTCGTGAAGGGAGTACACAGCCGAGAGTTGCTAGGGAGAGCGGAAAAAGGCCCTTCCGATTAAATAGCAGATAAACGACGAGGCCACCTCGTTACGACGAAGTTCACGAGTAAAGGAACACGAAATTGCTACGAGACCTGCGTCAAAGTAACGCCAGAAAAGATACATATTTCGAATTAAAGAAAATGTTTACGCAGCCAATGGATCAATGCAAAGTCTGGACAAAAACGAGTCCAACGTGAGTTCCGTTGCGAATCTAAATTAAACATGGGAGCGAAAGTAGAATCTCAAGATAAAAATTGTATTCAGGTCAACATTTCAGTTCGTATATTCTTCTCACCAACCTCGATTTTTTTTGGTATCAAAATTTACTGTCTTAGATTAAATTGTTATCCAATTCAGAAATTATTTCCTCACATGATTTTTTTTTGTTTCGCACATTTTACGAAACTAGTGGAAAAGTTTTAATAAATCGAAGCGTCACTGTAAAAAATGTAGTATAAATTAAATGAGGCTCAGTTATATATTTCCATCCATTTTTTTCATGAATAATGAAACAAATATATACGAATGACATATGCATTTTTTATTTTTTTTCCATATAGGCACGAATTATATTTAAGCGAGATATTAAAATTGAAAAATTATTCAACACACACGAAAAACACCTAAAAAAAAAACATTTCTTCTACAAAATATAATATATTTTCCTAGATCATTTTTTTTCCGTTGATTTATAAGCACTCGATACAAGCGCAAAAAAAACTGAAATGTCAGCGCCTCGTCTTTACGAAGAAGACGTAAAAAATCCTTCCTCACTATCTGTTACTAGAAAAACTTCATTGAAACGACGAAAAATTTAGAAATCTCAAACTACCTCGTTTTACACATAAAATTTTTTAATTAAAATTAAACTCACAACCGAAAAACTATATTTGCAGTAAATTAGATTTCCATAAATTCCCAAGAACCTTAAATTAAAATTACATCTGAGAAAAAATTAAGATTTAACCGAAGTTCGCTTAGATGGAATTTTTAAGAATCTGCTTCACAATGACAACTTGTGAGAAAAGCCGAAGGAGTTCAATCTCGATTACCTTAAGGGGGGAAATCACGGTAGCACACAAAAAAATAGGCATATTTTCGGGAATTAATTTTGGCTGAATAAAAGTATCAATCGAAAATCTGTAAAGTAGGTTTTATAGCAATACTAAAAAAGTACAAAATGTAATTTTTTCAATAAAAAATATTAAAAAATGGCGGCTGCGCAGCATATGCCCCAAGGCGCCTATTTTTGAAAGCGTGTCGATGGCCGAAGACGTAGACTCCTTAATTTTTTACCTGGAAGAAAAAACCAAATTTTTTTAGTTTTCATATAACAACAGCTAGCGAGCTACGTAGGATTTTTTCGATATATTGATTTTTCACAAAATGGTGCATGTTTGAAAATAAAGTTAAATTTTTAACAAAAAAAAACGCCATAAAATCGTCGATAAAAAAAAACTAAGCCATATAAAATAAAAATCCTACGTAGCTCCGTGGAGAAAGATATTTCGAAGCTACTGTCAAAATTTCAAGTTGATCGGTAAAGATTTGCTCGAGTTATGTCTTCGGCGAGCTCAAAAAAAGTGGTTTCGAGAAAAACGCGTTTAAAGTTTAAAGGCGCTCGGAGCATACCTGAGAGGCGTTACCGCAGAATGAAAAATTTGGGCACTCGGACACTTTTGCCGTATTCCATCATTTGGTATATTATTTTTAAGACCGTAAAGCACCTTTTAAGCGAAATTTTTTTTTTTCGAAAAATTGGAAATTTTACTGTGATTTCCCCCCTTAAGCGCCGAAAACAAGGAAACAAGACTTTTGTGACAATTCGCGTAAGGACAATGTGCCACCGGGTCTGGTAAATTATTAACGAAAATAAAAGAGCTCTGGCAAGCGTCGAGGCACGAGTCTGATTTATTTCGCCACGATAAGTCTGTCCTTTACGGTCGTTAATTCCATTCGAATCGAAGTGCACATCGAGTGAACCCCCCTCCTGCCCACCCCCTTTTCCTCTATTCCTCTTCCTCTCTCTTTCTCTCCCTCTGAATGCAATATAGTACGATTGTAGACTAGAGCAGTTGGAAAAACCATTTACTTCTTTTATTTCCCTGTTCGTCGGGATTGCTGCACTTTTATCCTACGAAATGCTCTTCGCACGAGCTTCAGACCTGCGGGGCTTCTTTCTTTTTCACTATATCGCCGCATCACGGTCGATAAGAAAGACGGTTATCGAAGAAAAAAAAACATTTATCGATCTTTGAAGTGCCATTCTTATCGCTCGATTAATAAGTTAGAGGTCGTTGGTTTGATGCTACAGCGAGGAGGCAATAGGTTCTTCGAAGATCAAGGCAGTAGTCTGGTCTAGAAATTTGACAAAATCGATTTTTTTCTTCATTTTATTATTCCTTAGACCTTTCTTAATACGCTCGTGAAAACCGTTTATAAGTATTTCAGAAATTAGCAGAGTAATAGAAATTATAAGCAAGCCGCGCGCTCAGGTAGCGCGGTCGGGAAGCAACTTTGAACGCGTTTATCTCAGAACTATGTTTTTCAAATCGGCGCCCACGATATCTCGATAACTAATTGACCGATCGAGCTCAAATTTTGCACATACCTCCGGTAGCCTCTTTCTGAGGACTGATAGCAGAATTGAGTCGAACAATAATTTTGCCCACATTTTATAACTCGTCGAATACCCGAAAATATATGAAATATCGTTAATCAAAGTTTAACAGGCCGCCATTTTGTGACAAAATTTTTTTAAATACTAATTCTGCTACCAGTGCTCAGAATACTCATACAGATTGAGAATATATATATATATATTTTTTTTTTTCAGATGCATACAACATCACCCAGAGTGGGCGCCGATTGAGGCGGTTTTCGGCGGATCATGTTGTAAAAAAATAAAAAACTACATGAAAATATTTAAAATAATTTTTGTTTAATGTAGATACATTCCCAAAGGAACAATAAATACATATGTAAAATGTCATCAAGACAACTTCAACGGTTTAAAAGTTATTCCAACCCAAAAATGACGTCAAAAATCTCGCTCTAGACCAGACTTAACCACGTTGCGTTGATCCACTAAAATGTTTGCTCAATGGCAATTATTTATCGCAAACTCTCAATGTGTATGACTGTTCAACGAGCCTCAACTCATTGTCCCGAGTAGCCCCACCTTCGTTTAGCACCTTTGCATGCGAATACGTACGCCTGCGCGCGTGCACACCACACGTAACCAAATATATATATATATATATATATATATATATATATATATATATATATATATATATAGTAATGATCGTAATAGTAATCGTAAATATAGTTAATGATAATAGTAATAGTAATTGTAATAATAATAGCAATAATGATAGTTTTAGCGGTAGCAACAATAGTAATGATCGTAATAGTAATAGTAATCGTAAATATAGTAAATGATAATAGTAATAATAGTAAAATAATAAAATAATAGCAATAGTAATGATAATAATGATGAATAGTAATAATAATAATAGTAATAATATTCATATATACATCTGTATGGAGCCTAGAATTGAATTGTCGAAACATTGAAAAGACGTGAAAATCCCAAAATGGATAAATAAATATCCTTTGGACATCACTTTGGACATCACTTTTTCAAAATACTTGTGAAATAATGAGATTGCTTACAAGATGCATCCAAGCCGCTTGTAGTGACATTTGTTTAATCCTCTGATTTGTTTTATCGTTAGCGTTTTAAAAGTTACGTGCAAAGATAAAAAATGCATCGTTATCAAAATTCCGGTACATAATTAAAGACTGAAATGATTTATAAAAAAAAATTAAAAATACTAATTTTCTTTTGGCACTTAAGCTCCGGGAAATTTGCCACGTACTTTTCGTACGACAGATCGCAAAGTTCGAGGTACATCGGCGAGTAACTATTCCTCGGTACAGGTCAATTATCCGCTAGACACAAATTGCTCGTATTTAATTTTTGTCTTTTTGCGTTTGCCGCTTTTTTCGGTGAAAAAAGTGTGATGGCTAATTTTTTTGCGTATATTCGTGTAACCCAACAGTGTTCATTAATGCTAATGACGATTTTGATACAACGTGAACGTCTTCAAGGATCTTACTTTTTTCTCGATTTTTTTTTCGGAAATTGTTTTATCGTAAAGAAAACATGTCTGGGATTTTTTGTGTATGTGGTCGCTCGACGATTTCGTAATTATGGATGAAAACCTTCTTATGTTCGTTCGGGATTGCTAGGAATTCGAAACGATATTCAATTGAGTGAGCAATGTATATATTTATAAACGGTCTGTCGCGGGAATATTTTTTTTTTTGTTACGAGGCTAAGATTCGCAATAAGAGGCGAAAGAGGGAGACCCCGCATTTATAGACACTCCTCGTAAAACCGGATACTCTCGGTTACCGGTTTAACTGACACGCTGAACTTTGCGGCACGCGCATCGACGTCGTGGCAACTCATTATTAACGTCACGACTTTATATACATGTTAACAACGTTTCGTCGAGGCTGTACGCTAATTTTTCTTCTTTTCAAGGTGGCAACTATTATAATAAGCGCCATTTGGAATATACCGGACTATCATTATGGCTAAAAGTTGAGAAAGCAAAAATATTTCGTGCGACGTTTTGAATAGGATTTAAAAAAAAAACAAATGATATGCCTGGGAACGCAATACGAACGAGGAAAAGGGAGAGTTGATCATTTTTATCGTCATGGCATCATTACTAGCTTGGAGAGGTACACTGCAACCTCTTAGAACGACACCTCCATAAATGAAATCAGCCCCCCACTAGATGCCGAATATCGATCGGTGTAGCGCATGGTGGGAGAAGCACCAGGTCCTAGCGTCAGGCTCGAAGCATGCTAGACAATAAAAGTGGGATTGGAGGGGTACTACTATCCACTGCATCAGCTGCGCAGAGTTGGATTGAGCGTATGGTGCGCAACCTCTACGTTTGCGGCGGAGCCGATCTCGCCACTGTGCCGATTAGAGAGGTTGCAGTGTATTGCTGAGTAGGATCGTATTGGACTTTATGGTATTTCGCATTGAGTTATTCATTGTTGTCGTTCTCTCTCTCTCTCTCTCTCTCTCTCTCTCTCTCTCTCTCTCTCTCTCTCTCTCCTCTCTCTCTCCCTCTCTCTCTCTCTCTTAGGTCTGTAGGGCCGAAGAATACTCTGTAAAGCGACACCCAACTGAACACTTTTTATTCAAGCAAGAAAAGGGTTGGCTTATTTTTTTTTTTATAACGAAAAACGAGTTACAGGTTTTTTCTTTCACGAATGTGAAAAATCGTAGATAAGATTCTGTCTGAACATCCTTCATCATCTTTGTTTTCATATTATTGCCAGATTTTTTTTCTAGATTGTTTCCAGCCCCCTAAACTAAAAATAATTGTGTAAAACGCGCTATTAAATTTCCTTGTCTTGTGCAAAGGAACAAATCCATTCAGATAATATTAACAAATAAAATAAATATGTAAAACGCGCTATTAAATTTTCTCGTCTTGTGCGAAGGAAAAAATTAATTCAGATCGTATTCGATTTAAAAAATTTAGCAACTGCTATATTACTTTCGTATTATATTATTTTAATGAGAAAGCACGGGTTCGAGAATTGCTACGCCACTTAAAAATTTTTGCACATTTTTTCTCTTTCCAGAATGCGTGATAAAATTTCTCGTTTTTTTTTCTCAACCATCGTTACGCGCCGGTTAGAAGTTCAAATTAATGACTAGCCTCGACTAAATTCCTAAGCTCTTCGAGGATTCTATTGAATCAACGTGATCGTGTCACTGGACGCGTATTCGATAATTTTGAATTTTTTTTCCCAAATTTCTTGATTTCTCTTGCTTCGTCGATCGTGGCAATTTAGCATCAATTACGTTTTCGTACCTGCTGTCGATGAATTGGTAGGCCGGCAATTCCATTCTCGACTATCGTCCATTGCCGGAAAGCCGAGTAGCCGGATGACGCGTCCGGGCGATGTCACGTGATTCGTAAAATTTAACAAAAGCACGACGGCGGCGCTATTCGATCGATCAATCGTTCAAAAAATATTTTTCTTTTCACTATCCGGTAATAAAATTGATAACAGAGAGATCATCGTTCGCGCACAATTTGCAATTTTTCTTTATTTTTCGTTCGTCCCCTGCCCCTCGCTACCCCCTCGCCGCTCTGGCCACGGGAAATTGTGAATTCTGCGCAATCGCCTGTTGTCACGGAGTCAGAGAAATCTCTGGAGATTCAGCGGAAGTTAATCGCAAGCATGAGATCAAATTGTGCGAATTTATTGATCGTCGGGGTTGGAGATTTCTGAGTTCTCGGTGCATGGGAGAAGAAACGACTGCTCTACCAACAGCCAAGAAACTGTCGAGCAGCCATTTTTAACTACAGAAAAACCTTGCCAATTGTAGGTACCCTTTTTTTTTATTTTCAGGCAATGCTTCGTACCGTAGGATGATCAATTATCGACAGTCGCGTATTCTCGTCGTCGAACGAAGAAACGAATATCGAATAAATGTTTGAAAACGTGTTGACCGACACTGGTGGATGGACGGTCGGGGTTTGCTTCCAGCGGCACTCCGAATTAGGCAGCGTTGTGTATGGCCGATACCAGGAGCGGTGATCACTTTAGACGTGCACCGGCTGGCGCAAGATCCAGTCAGCTGGAGGGTAATACTTCTGAGACATTGTATATATTTGAGTAATACGTCTGTGCACCAGAGAATCAGAAGAATATGGGGCCGCGTCTATAACAGCCGTCTATACGGGTTTTCCACAGATTCCCCTCAACCTCGAAAAATTCGGTATACTCTATGTTAATGTGGGATATATATATTTACAACGATCGAGAAATCGAAAAAGCAAGAAGAGATGAATGAACTAAGGAGGCTTCGTAACAACGCCTTACGTCCAGAAAAAAATAATTTTTGGGGATATCATAGTTAAAGTACCCACGTTCACGTATGCAAAGTTTCAGATAAGAATTTTTAACACTGGGCTTATGGAAGAGTCACCCGCAAAACGCTTGTATCATTCGATGTCGTTATGTCGACTCACGCAACATATAACTAAAAATACAGTAACGTTGATTAGGTCATGAGGATTCCAAATACATTCAAAAAGTTTTGGGTTAACGAATTATGTAAAAAGATATTTGATGTAAAAAATATTGATACTATTATTACAACCTTCTAGTTGACGAGAAATGTTTTTGAAAAATTAGAAAAAAAACTACTTTTTTAATCCGAATTGTACAGGACTTTGCGTGAAATGTTGATTTTTTAAAATTGTGTGGTATTCTCTTAAATTTGCATTTTCTTCATTTTAATTATTGTCTAATAGAAACTATACGTGTTCTAACTGAACAAATTTTTTATTTTTTGCAGATTAAAGTCTATGGGTTGCCGTTTAACTGGCCGACTAGATCTGGCCGACCATTTAACTCGCCGATCAGATATCGCCGACCAAGAACTCGCCGACCGGTGAACTCGCCGACAGGCGGTCTCGCCGACCCGCAAAGAGAGAGAGAGAGAGAGAGAGAGAGCGAGAAAAATCATACAACTAAAGTTGTCACCCCAAACAAACCCGAACAAACCCAAACAAACCAACCAAAACAAGGAAACCCAAACAAACAAACCCAATCAAATCCAAACAAACTTGCGAAAAAAATAATTTTGCGAAAATTGCACAAATTCAGTTTTACAAAAAAATAGTCGGCGAGTTTCTAGTTGGCGAGATCTTTGGTCGGCCAGTGTATTGGTCGGCCAGATCTCTGGTCGGCGAGTTCATGACGTCGGCGAGTTCTTAGTCGGCCAGATCCGGTCGGCCAGATCCTGGTCGGCGAGATCGAGTCGGCGAGTTAAATCATTGCGTACTATTAAAGTATATCTAAAGTTTAAAAATGTAGAATAATTATTTCTTAGTGTAAAAAATCCCTCAAAATTGCCTAATTTTATCTCGTCTAAGTGTATATCCCGCCTAAAGGGAAAAATACATGTAGCGGAATAAAGAAATCGACTTTTTTATGTGAAATGTTAGTTAAACATCTGAAGAATACGGTGGCCAATTAAGTAATTGGCCGGTAAGTCACTGGAATCATTGAGTATTCGTAGTTCGAAGAATTCAACACATTTTTCGCAAAACTACATTTTTTCAGTTTGTGGGCAACATAACTTTGAAACAAGTTGACCGATCGTGCTAAAATTGTACACACAACTCAATAACAATATTACCTCGATATTATACCTACTTGTTTATGAAAATCACTTTTAAAAAGTACTTTTTTAATTCAAGAAAGAACCACAATTTAGTGTAAAATTTCAATCTTTTTTTCTGAAGTGTCTCATTGTTTTCAACCTTTTAAAGGTTTATTAAGTATAAGTTCAGCATTTGGATGTTAAAATAATAAAAATACTTGGCTCATATTTTTCAGTTCAATATTGAAGTCGTTGGATTTCCCACAAACGGACAAAACCTTCCTGCGAGACCACGCCATAACGTCGATATTTTGAAATATTTTTTTAATGAAAACATTTATTCAAATAACTCAGTTATGTAATAAATTGTACCTGAAGTTTCATAATTGTAAAACATTTTGTGCCTTTAAAGAAAAAAATTAAAATTGACTCTTTTTCCGTCGTCTACATGTATTTCTCCCCTTAAGCCGGCTGTGGACGCAAGGAAAGTTCGGTTAGATTAGTAAAGTGCGGATAGGGAGCGGTAGGAGAGGGTTAAATTGGGAAGGATAATACGCGAAAACCCGCAAGGAAAATAAATTGTTTAAAATCGTGTTTTTTTGTATTTTTTATTTATTTTTAATACATGAAAAGAACACCCGATAATTGTAAAATAGCATGTCTATTCTAGCATCTTATTTTACGATAATTCTAGGCTTACAGCGTACAATGACAATACGGGTCTAATTATGAATATTTGACAACCCAATCGTGGAAATATAATCGTGGAGCTTACTCTAAAAGGCACTTGAGGTGAAGCCAAGCGTTTCTTTTTTCCTTCTCGTCTTCTTTCGTTAAAGATATAAAAAAAAAAAAAAAAAAACGTAGAAAGAATAAAATTTTGAGAGCGGATATCGAACGATCGTCATTGACGATACAACGATAACTTTTCCTCAATGGCCAATCGTGCGATATCCGAAAATCCACCGTGATTGCGTCTCAAAATTTAGCGAAAAAATTTGTTCAATAAGTTTCGGTATCGCTCTCTCGATACAGTGAAAAATAAAAATTTGTTTCTCCAATGCGATCTTGTTAATTTGTCTTTTCTTTTGCTGAACTACAGTCGAGGTGGATCTTCGTCTTTTTAACAACAATTAACATTGAATTCGCTGTGATTACGATCAACCGAATTTCATGGTGGTTCAATAGTGGCGAGGTAACAAAAAAAAAAACGATGATCCTGCAACTTAACGATTAACAAACGTCGCAGCGACAACTGATCGTAATCGTAATCAACAATAATGCGTTCGAACAGGGATCAACATATTTTTTTTCTGTAACAGTGTCGATGAATTGACAATGATAAAATTCAATGATGGTACGAGTCTCATTGGCACTTCATCAATATTAACATTCGTGCTTACGTCCCTGTCGCTCGGGGCCCGATCGTCGTGCGAACATTTTATTTTTTAAATTCTTTTCTTTCGTCGAGTCAAATTATCAAAATTTTCGAGTTTCGAACGAGAGACATTTTGGTCGATGTTTTTTTTTTCCTGAGCAGCTGCGATCCTTCGAAGCACGGTAAAAGGTATTGAACATTTGAAAAACGACAAAATGAATAAAAAAAAACAATCATTTTGCTGTGATCGATGAAATTTGTGGCGGTTTAAGTTTCACAAGTAAAAAATCGTGACTCGAAGGATCGCAAATGTCTCTCACAAACAAACGTAACATATTGAAACGGAGAATAGTGTGTGTCTGTGAGGATATGTTCTCGGGATAGGATGAAACTTAATAATGAAACAATGATAATCAACATAAACAGTCAAACGATAAACGTAATGGGGATGTCAAATCGAGGAATTGTAAAACGAGAAACTTCAACTAACAGAATAACTGTAAGGATGCACCGAAAAGTTCGTAGGACAGTGCTAGATGTAACGATTCAACAATAACAAACGCTTAACGTGAACTGCATATACAGGATGAGGCGACAACTCTTATCATCTCGAATATGTCTGAATCAATGACAGTTTGGGAAAAATCAAATTTTGCAAAAGTTTTTATTTTCAGAGATTGCAAGATAAACTCTACTTTGTCAAACAGGACGACTTTTTTCAATCTAAGAAGTGCTTCAAAAATTAACGAAATGTACTAAGCTGCCGATCAACATTGAAAATAAAAAAAAACGATAAAATATCCTCTTTTTCATTTATGGTTGTTTATTATCAATGAAAATTCGGATTTTATTGAAAAATGAGGATTATCAATACTCAAAATCGAAAATTCTCACCCGCGAGGCTTTTTTTTACACTTTTCGTAAAAGACAAGTACTTATTCGAGAAATGGAATATGAAAAGTTTCATCAAAAAGGTATGCAATCTTTACATGAGGTGAAACTAGCATAAATAATTGTCATTCTGGATTTATTAATAAACGAAGTGTCATAGCTTCGGCGATATTTGAGGTGCTAAGAGCGATAGTCTCGCCCTGGTTTCTTCTGGATTTAACTCGAAACTGCAACTTGATAACCAATTCATAAATCCCGGGTTGTAAAAAAACAATGAACGATAATAATCGATTTTTTTTTTGTGCAACAACGAAACAAGATAATGATTAACCTTCGTAAAAGAAAAACGATGCGTCAACGAAAACTGTGAAACAAGGAAAATCTAAAATGCCACGCGAGGGAGGAACGAGACTGTGCACTTTGAACATCAGAAGGAATTTTGTGAACAACAAATTGTTCAATGCCCAATCGATGAAACGAGACCAACAATCAGGCTTGATTGATCTTAAGTTTTTTTTTTTTTAATTTATTCTTGATTTCCATTAATCGAATGGATTTTATGTTTGGAGGATTGTCAAACGGCAAACAATTGATGGAAAAAAAGAAAAGAAAAACTTAACGCGAGATGAAACTCAACGAATTCGACGAAACTGGCTCGTTAACGAACAAACGTAAAAAAAAAAAAAACAACAACGACCGAGTATAGCAAGAACATTAAAAACACTTCTACCCGACGGAAACATCAACTCGGTAAAGACCTAATCAAGGGTGTGATTCAACGATAAAACAGATCAAACGTCATCGACGCGTTGTTAAAGAGCAAGAAACAATTGCTAACAAATCGAACAACGAGAGACAAAATAAGATAACAAAATGTCTTCGTATCGGCAAAGAACAATTAACACGTTTCAACAGAACTGCGAGACAGCAATAACGAAAACTTAATGAACACGTGAACGGGAGAAACGATAACGGTGAGAGAAAGTAAAAAAACATAAATAAACTAACAGAAGACAGCAAGTTCGAAGAGTTTAAAATTGAGTTGAGAGAAATGATTATTATTCTTCGTAATAAAAATAAAATCGTATTTTAAATCTCCAACGAAAAATTTCCACGATGCAGGTCACTCCTATTCTACTAATTGAACCCTTAAAAAAAAAGAAACTCTTAATCGAATGATCTTCCAAACGATCGTCTATACCCTAACATATCGAACCTACGAGGAATCGTATGGATTCTTCTTCAATGAGAATTAACGTGTTAGCAGTTAACTGGAAAACAGCGGATTTTCTCGAAAAAAATTATTCGATTGATAAACGATTGGAACTCAATAATAATCAAAGAAAGGACAAAAACTGAATTAATGAAAAACACACAC
This sequence comes from Ophion ventricosus, assembly GCA_963932345.1. Taxonomy (NCBI): domain Eukaryota; kingdom Metazoa; phylum Arthropoda; class Insecta; order Hymenoptera; family Ichneumonidae; genus Ophion; species Ophion ventricosus. Next base: position 21,948,798 of record OZ010715.1, on the reverse strand, counting down.
GCGTGTAGTCGCTGTCGCACTACACACCTAACGTACTAAAAAATGGCGAATACGCGCAAAAGTCGAGTTGTAAATAAAAATGCGTAGGTTACGAATAAGAAGAAGAATTAAAAAAAAAGAGCACACGAGAACGCGAAATATTTCTAAGCACTCAACTTATCGGAATTTAACATCAAACGATTAAAAACATTATACGAATTAAAAATAGTGAAAAACTCGATTTATCGCGTACCACCTAATTAGGAATACGATTTATAGAGGCGCGAAGGTCCATCACTTTCACGTTCGAGTGAAATATGGACGATCGGTTTTCTGATTCACCGGGCTCGTCATCCACTTGTCAATTATTAATATTGTCAATGCGTCAGCAAAAACGAAACTAAACTAAGGGCTCGATCGTAAGATGCCTTGTCCGGCGTAACTTCGCTTTCATCGAAACGAACAAAAAAAAAAAAAAAATCGAATAATGAAAATGACGATAAAAAGAAAAAGAATTAAAAAAAAATCGTATTGAAATTCGACAAAAATCCCAACGATCTACGTTGGAAGTGAAAAAAAGGGAAAAAAAAACGGAACAAAAATAATTTCGAGCAGAGACAACGTGCTGGCCAGCAGCACTTGTCTGAAGACCGCGATAAGTGAAAGTTAAACTGCGACAAGGCATCCGTGTTCGACAACGAAAAATAAGATGAGGAATGAAACAGGCCATTTTACAAACGAGTGTAACGGAAAAGGGCGGAAGAAAAAATAAATAAAGAGTTGGAGGATGCAAAAAAAATGAAAATAAAAAAAAAGAGAAGAAATGTTAACAAATCGATGGATGTGGATCGTTGTGGACTTTTTGTAGCGCGGGCGTGCCCGTTCGGTCAAAAAGTAGGCACTGAATGGGCGCACGGATCACGAAAAAGAGGTAGGCTTCGTGAAATCGTGCCCTCGCGGAATTTTCTTCTTTGTGCACCTTTTGTATTATTTCTCTCTCGAATATTCGTCTTCTCTACGAGGCTTTGCTCACGATTTTACGAAGATTCGACCCTTTATCGACATTTCCGGGATCCGTGCGCGAGGCCATGTTTTTTTTTTTTTCTAAGTAACTACATAACAATGATTTCCGTTAAAATTGATGGATGTAATAAACAGTATAGATTTTGCAACAACCGACATAAATTCTCGGCGCTGATTCTATCATTTCTGATGACGATAATAATAATAATAGTAATGTACAAGAGCTTTCGCGATTTCTCGCTATGCCGAGACAGCAGGCTAAACCCACCGGCAATAGTTTCCTTCTTCCATTTATTTTTTTTTTTTTGTTTTTTTTTTCTCTACGATTCGTATACTCGTGTTTTTTTTTTACGACACAAACAAAAATGGAACATAAAAGAGACGTATTCGCAAACGCGTCTCGCGTTGAAGTCATTCCGATACTGTACTGTGGCTTATTTTGACAATCGGCAAAGTTTGACAATCAACAACTACACGATCGAAACGACCCGTACCGTTTCATGCGAAACGTTAGGCGACATTTGTAAAATTGTGGAAAATCCGTTGCGAATTGACGCGAGACGCGTTGCGAAAAAAAAAAATAATCAACGAAACGAACTAAGGAGAGAAACAATTGAAAAAAAAACGAAAGAATTGAAATTAAAAAAATAATAATAAAACTTATAGCTAATGAGAATGGAAATTACGATCTTTTCAATGGACGATGAGACGCGATTTTTTTTTTTACTTTTCAGAATAAAATTTATTTAGTTTATTACCGATCGATGATGACCATGATGAATTCCTGGTACGGAAAGTTCGCTCGCTCGTCCTCGGCTACAATTCATGCCAGCGATGTTTCCGAAGCGTGGATACGAATTGCCATTTCAATGAATTGACAGGATAAACGATAGTTTTCTGATATAAGTTGATCTTCATCGGTTGATAAAACTTCGTGTTCGAACATTTTGGCAAAAAACGTGCCGATTGGTGACATCCTTCGATTGATTTTTTCTCAGTGTCTCATCGTCCTGAAGACCGGTCATCGTGTACGAAACGACCCGATGTGCCGTTTCGTTTATCTCCAAAGATCGTATTTTCGAAATCCTCTAAACGCCGCTGATTCGTTGAACACCTTTGATAATTAACGGAACAAAAGGGAGCTTACTTTTTTAAATTGTTTTTGTCGATCCGCTGTGCTGCGATCCCGCGATGTCGATGGCTCGGGACTGTAGTCATCGTCGCGTAGCGTTCTCCCGATTGGATTCTTCGCATTGGATGCATCCTCAGACGTGATGCTCGAATGATCACTCGCTGTTGAAATTCCAAGGATGTGCTCTCGTCCGATCTCGCCGCTGCATCCTTCTTTTGATCCTCCAATGTCTTCCTCTCATTCGCGAAGAAGATCCGCGTTTTTTTTTCTCTTTTTTCAAGGTTGGGATGTCGTCTTTTTGGTTCTTCCGAATTTCTATGGGTCCCCGTGAAAGTGGCGAGTCTAGGAATGTGTCCTGTCCCCTGCTGAAGTCTTGTTTTTTGATCCTCGAGTTTCGTTGTCCTTGTGGTTGGGAAAGTGCAAATGTATTCATTTTTTTCTTCGCTTTTTGCGTCATATTTTTCTGCATTCCAATGATTCTCCGTGATCGTGGCACTCGCGATAGGAAACGATGCACGAATTTTTGATCCCCGAAGTTCCGAGATTGTCGCGGTGGCCCGGTTGGCCTGTCGCCGCTGATCGAAATCTATGGCCGTGGGAATGTCGACGGATTTTTGTAGCTTTGGTGCCCGTAGGTTGATTGGGTGAGGTCGCGGAGGTTGCGTTTGCTCCGTGTTTTTGATCCTTGAAGTTAACGACGCTGCGCGGTCGTGTCGACTTCCGTAAGGCGTTTGCTCGCTGGTCTGTGTCCACGGTCATGCGACTGAACTCGCACTCTTTTTGGCTTTCCATGAGCGACCAAGAGTCACGAGTCGGACCAGGACTGGTTGCCAGACGCGTTTTTGCGTTACCCAATTTTGCATTTTACCAAAGCTTGAACTTGTTTTTTTTTGCTGCTGCTGCTGCTGCTGCTGCATACGACCCGTTGGGATTTCGTGGACTCGTGTTTGCTCGTTTGCTCGTTGCTCGTTGTGGTCCTCGGTCACCTGGGTGCTCTCGAGTTTGGCTCCTCTAGTGATTGCAGGAGGGAGAGTCAGGGTGACTGTGCTGGACGCGTTGCTTGCCTTCGATTTTTGTTTTGTTTTGTGACATCGGAGAACTGAACCTTGTGGCAGACTCGTTTGCGTTCAGTGACACTCGTCGATGGACCTCGTTGATGCTTGGTTGCGTCAGTTCCGTTCTTTTTTGTTTTTTTTTCCACTTGTTTTGTTTACGGAATTGATTCAGCAGGTGGGGACAGCTTTCGTCGTGGTTTTCTTGATTCTTCGGAATGTTGACAGCGTGGCATTGACTCGGAGCTCATCCTGGCTGGGGCAATGGCGTCGACAGTAGTGTCGATACTTTTCGTATTCGCGTCGTCTTCTCTTTTGTCATCATCTTCTTTTCTTCTACGTTTTGAATTAGTCTCAGATGCTGAAAGGTCCCCTAGAATCGAATCCTGCAGTCATTTTTTCGTATCTTTGGAGGAATTTGGCTCTATCTCTTTTTCCTTGTCAAAAGGAACGGCGACTGTCTGGTCTGCGTTGACGAAATTATTGTTTTTTTTTTGGTAGAGATTACGTTTGTTCGTTAAAATCTTTCATGCAAATCGGGGTAATTGCGTTTGTATGAATTTTGATAACGATCGCATTTTTTTTTGGTCTGCGATCGACCATCTTCTGTTTTTGAGGTTTTGCGAATACTTGTGAACGCTGCTGAGCTCGGTGTCGGCCCATAGAAAATGATTGGTTGACAAATCTTCATTTCAATGCCAATTTCGGAACCATTTTGTCGATGAAACTGCTTTTTTGAGGTGTGATTTTACAGATTGGTTTTTGATTCGCTTTTGAGCGATGAAAGTGCTGGATTGCTGATTGATTTCCGTTCAACCCAATTTCCGTCGGAAATAATTATCGTTCTCTGTGCAGGTGAAATAGTTTTTAATGCCCGTTGACGTTTATCCTTTTCGTAGTGGTTGATCCTTGACTTCCGATCAAGCCTGGGAGTTTCGAGCTGTTTGTGCCAGAAGAACAATTTTTTGCGTCAAAATTGTAACTCGGAAATGAATACTCGAGTATTTCGTTCGATGATGAAGCCTGGTTTCTCCCATCGCTATTCCATTTTTTGATGCTTCGTTGTAACTCTTTCCGATGAACGAACTGTGCAGATTCGATACGGCTTGGTAACTTGAGGTTTGGTGTAAAAGTGCTTTTGCTTCCATCTTTTACAGACTCTCTTTTCTGAAGCTTCTCGTTGTCGAGATGAATAATTTTTTTCATTTTCTTTGAAACGTTTTTTTTCTTCCTTTTCCTCGTTGCTCGAATTATCTTGAATAGAAAGAACTGAATCGATTGTTCGTTGGTTTCAACGTGTTTTCCCATGTTCCAAAGTAAAAAAGAATATGTATTCTCTTTTTGTCTTCCCCGATGTTGAGTAATTTCATCGGCGGAGGGGAAGGGGCTTTCTCGAGGTATTTTCTTCACGGTTATTCCTTCGCCTCCGAGCAACCATCTGCACTCGAGGCTGCGTTGTATTCTCTCGGCTCGTTCTTTCTTCCCCGTGGAGGGAGCGGCATGTCCGCAGAGGGGTGGTTATGGTTTCTCTCGTTGTCGTTCTTTGAGTTCCGCTGGATCGCTGCGTTCTCGACGACTTGATGATCCTTCCATTGAATGGTCCATCCAGTACGGCCAAGATCTGGAAGGTTGTGAGCGTTAGCTACGAAGCAATACTATTGGGGAAGGGGTGAAGAAAAAAAAGAGCTTACGGTATAATGAAGAGGTAGCATTGTATTTGTACACACACACATATATATATATATATATATATATATATATATATATATATGAAGGTAAAGCAATAGATGTTTGGCTCGTTACGAGGGGGCGGTAAATAGGGACGATATGGCCGAAACACGAGGCCGTACTATTGTGCTGTTATGCGTGGTCGTCGTCGTCAAGTTTCTCGTTCCTTTTACTTCGTGCATGCTTAAATTACTCGGGATCGACTGTGCAACCGGAATTCATGGGGTATACATGTGTCGCTATGGTATTCCTGAGAACCGACGTTTCAGCGTACAAGGGGGTCTTGTTCTTCGGCTATGCTTACATTACGCTGCGGGGTCAAGTAAAACGGTTTTGGAAGGCTCGACCGTACATGATGCAGACGTTTGCCCAGCATGTGCGTTCATGTGTATGCGTGAAAAGAAAAAGGGGACCAGAACCCTTCGAGAAGACTATTAAGCGTCAAGACTATGCTGCAATACCCGGTCCTCTCTTTGTCCCATGGTTTCTTTTTTTTCTCTCTCTCTCTCTCTTTCTTTTATTTTCAAGGGACTCGAACACGTATACCAAAAACTCCAAAACTTTTGTCGTGTTGCTTCGAAACTAATTGCTAAATACTTCGCGGTGCTGAGTGAGCTTTCTTTGGGGCTGGAAATCGATGAGCTTGAACTTTCGGTTACGAGCTTTGAGAATTTTTGGTCACGGAATCCTTGAATGGGACCGGGAAAGTTTTTTTTTTTAAATTCTTTTTTGATGCGTGAATTTTGGTCGTGGATTCTTTTAGTGAAGTTGAACAATAAATATTCGTTGTTGGATTTTGTAGTTTTGGGAGATCTTCGGAAGTTTTAGTTTCGTATATTTTTGAAGGTTGTTTACACATTTCCAAGTTACGCGGGTGGAATTGGTGCTTTATGCCTGCCTTGCTCCTGGCTCGTTCCGATTTGATTGAACATTTTTGGACTTTTTGATCTTTTTTTTGCTCTATTTTGTTCGGCTCCTACCATTTTTGACGAATTTCATCTTCCGGGGTGTAAACGAGAATTATTTTTTGCCTTTTCTTCATTAGCCAATTTTAATATATGCGACTTTTTCAATTACTTCGCCGACGGGAGATTCATTATCTGATTTGGTAATTGCAGCAAATTATGAATTTCACTTCAGATATATTTCGTGTGCTGTATTTTTTTACTCTTCAGGTTGCAAGTTGATGGTTGTCGTTGGATCGATTTATTCGAATTTCCGGTTTTTCTTGCACCGATGTGTGCATTTTTGCAAACGTTTATGAACATTTTGAGGCCAATTGTTGTGTTCGTAAACGGGAATGTAGAATTTTTATAAATTTTTGTGCAAGCTGGGGAAATTTGATATTCGATTTTTCAATTGTTTTCAGAATATTTACACTTTATCATTTTATACTCAATGCCAAGAATTGTTTTCTCTTTCCGATGTAGCCTGAAGTTATCAAAATTCGATAGTTCAAAGTTTTCCTGTACTTTCGACTGGCTCGAGTAGCGTATTCTCGATACGTCAGTTTGATTTTTCGGAAATGTATTCGTTTCAGAATAATATTTTCAGCTGGAAATCTTTGCATTTCATTTGATATGATATCTTTGTATGGAAATTAGGACACATAATGTTTTTTCACTTTTCATTGAATCGGAAAAATTCGATAATCATTTTCCAGGTCGTTTCGCGAAATTTCATTTAACTTTTCATTGAATTGGAAAAATTCGTTAATCATTTTTCGTTTGTTTCAGAAGAGTATACATTTTTATTAGATTTTGTAGGTCTAGAATCTTTCTATTTAGACATGTATGCGAAAATTTGATGCAGTATATTTGCCTGTCCACGATTGCTGACATTTTGTTTTTGCTTGTTTTGGATTTATAAATTTCAGCTTCGGATCCTTGTTTTCCCAATGTTGTTCCTCTTCAAACCATCAATTTCCGGCCGAAACGTTTTTTTTTTTTCATTTTAGAAAAAGGGAATATGTAATTCTAGATTTTTTTAACCAGCTATTTTTTTTTATTCCATATCTTTGTATGGAAATTAGGACACAATATTTTTTCACTTTTCATTGAATTGGAAAAATTCGATAATCAATTTCCAGGTTGTTTCGCGAAATTTCATTTAACTTTTCATTGAATTGGAAAAATTCGTGAATCATTTTTCGTTTGTTTCAGAAGAGTGTACATTTCTGTTAGATTTTGTAGGTCCAGAATCTTTCTATTTAGACATGTATGCGAAAATTTGATGCAGTATTTTTGCCTGTCCACGATTGCTGACATTTTGTTTTTACTTGTTTTGGATTTACAAATTTCAGCTTCGGATCCTCGTTTTCTCAATGTTGTTCCTCTTCAAACCATCAATTTCCGGCCAAAACGTTTTTTTTTTTCATTTTAGAAAAAGGGAATATGTAATTCTGGATTTTTTTAACCAGCTATTTTTTTTATTCCATATCTTTGTATGGAAATTAGGACACATAATATTTTTTCACTTTTCATTGAATTGGAAAAATTCGATAATCAATTTCCAAGTTGTTTCGCGAAATTTCATTTAACTTTCCATTGAATTGGAAAAATTCGTGAATCATTTTTCGTTTGTTTCAGAAGAGTGTACATTTTAGTTAGATTTTGTAGGTCCAGAATCTTTCTATTTAGACATGTATGCGAAAAATTGATGCAATTATTTTTGCCTATCCACGATTGCTGACATTTTGTTTTTGCTTGTTTTGGATTTATAAATTTCAGCTTCGGATCCTCGTTTTCCCAATGTTGTTCCTCTTCTAACCATCAATTTCCGGCCGAAACGTTTTTTTTTTTTTTCATTTTAGAAAAAGGGAATATGTAATTCTGGATTTTTTTAAACAGCTATTTTTTTTTTATTCCATATCTTTGTATGGAAATTAGGACACAGAATATTTGTTCACTTTTCGTTGAATTGGATAAATTCGTTAATCATTTTTCGTTTGTTTCAGAAGAGTTTGTTCGTTTCTATTTAGACATGTATGCGAAAATTTGATGCAGTTATTTATGCCTGTCCACGATTGCTGACATTTTGTTGTTGCTTGTTTTGAATTTATAAATTTCAGCTTCGGATCCTCGTTTTCCCAATGTTGTTCCTCTTCAAACCATCAATTTCCGGCCGTAACGTTTTTTTTTTTCATTTTAGAAAAAGGGAATATGTAATTCTGGATTTTTTTAACCAGCTATTTTTTTATTCTTGAAGTTTTGACCGTCTTTAAAAGGTGTGAATTTGTAAGTGAATTTCTATCCTTTTCGAAACGGTGTTAGTTGTTTTTTTATATGTTCATTCGCGTATGATTTTTTTCCCGGCATGACTGCTATTTTTCAGGAATAATTTTTCAGTGTCCAGACGAAACTGTGAAAAATCTTTATTTTAAAATGATCAATTTTATATTATTTCAGTGTCGAAAGATATATGTTTATTGTTGCAGTTTTATTTTTTGAACATTCGGAAAATTCGTTCTCGGTGTATTTTAGTTACCAGTTATCGGATATTGTTTTTGGAATATATTTTGGGTTATTTTCGTTGTAATATTTCGAAAAATATTTTTTCATCTGAATGGAAATAAGGAATGCACTGTTGTTGTTTTTTCCTTTTTTGTTGTTGAATGTACTCGCAAATTTCGGCATTAAGTTCCAGTTTATTGTCCGTGAGTGCATAATTGTAATTGAATTTTGAGTTCCAGGTATATTTTTAATTTCTTCTGCTGTAAATTATATTTTTCCATGTATATTTTTTACAAGTTCAAGAAGTGTTCAATGTGGTTTTTCGAAATCTCCATGATAAGACATATTTCTTTTTTTAATTGTTAAATGTATGAATTTTGATAATCGGGTTTCAGATTATTTTGAGAACCTGTATTATTTTGACGGCTTTGCGTTGCTCGAAATGAATGCAATTTTTCTTTTGGCTCGTATAATTTTGATCTTCGCTCTCAAGGACTCGTTTCCGTACTTATTTTTGCGTTTATTTAAAATCAGTAGCTCTGTTTTCTATTAACTTTTATCTGAGTTATATTGTTTAATGTATATGTAGTTTTTTTTCTAACCGATCAGCATTTTATTTACGTATACACTTTATTCGTTCGCTCTTTCATCGTGATGATTTTTTTTCTGAAATTTACTGTTGTACTCTTCTATTTTTTGTTTCTTCTCTAGCACGAATGGCATCGTTTTGTCAAAATCTTTCCAGTCTTGTTGTACCAGTGGCATTTTTTTCTTTGCGCTCGATCCTATTTTTCTAAGTCCGGCTATGAAATTTTGCTGGGAGTTTTTCGTTTCTCAAATGCAGGTGCACGGTCGATGGCTCGCGGGGTGAGGATCTGAAACCTTTTAATGGCTTTACCGTCGGCCGTCGAAGGACCATTCCTAAAGAGGCGTTGTTGCGCAAACGGCCGAGAGCAAGAGAGAAAGAGCGAGGGAGATTTATCGTGCCGTAGTCAAGAATCCTGGGCTGGAGATCTTCCAAAGAACTATTTCCTCTTTTGTTTTCGTCTGTTCTTCAGGTCAGTTGAAAACGGTCCTCAAGAATTTCACAGATATTCAAAGAAAATACAATTTCCAAATTTTGTGTTTTCACATATGTTTCACGGTGACGATCGTCTCAAAATTCCTGAGCTATTATTTCAAGACGCTTTTCCAAGGTATAGATGAATAGCTCTTCGTATTGTTGGTCGAGGGAATTTTTATGAATTCTTGCAATATGAACCTGTATCAGTTGTTTAGGGGCTGCCGAGTTCTTGCGGAAAATTTCACGCGGACCAGTAGACTAAAGTCTCGACGCATTTTCGAATATTTTTATCGTTTATCGTATGAGAATAATTCAGAAAAAGAATGAATTTTGTACAAAAGGTTTACGAATGACAATGACCAATTATTTTTGCTTATTGAGTCGATCTGATGCGAAAATGTCTAAATTCAAAATGTTCCCGAGTCTGTTACAACTTCTCGATACACAGTCATTGGAACAATACACAATTTTTATTAGAATTTTGTAATGACTATTTTACTTATTTACTGAAACGATGGAACGTTACTAAAGAAATTTGGTGAGACCAAAATTAGAATAGTTATAGCTATTTATGGGCCATGAAGATCGGTCGAATCAGATTTAGAATTTGTTGTGCTGTTGATGACTCAGTGACTGGTGGATTTTGGCTTTCGATGGAGGGTGCATAGTATTTCGCCACCCTTTTTTCACGCTCACGGGGTTTGATGGGATAGTCACTTCCTGTATTAAGGGTCACTCGACAGGAACCGGTACACTTGTTACACACTGCCAATTTATTATCCAACGGAAGCGAGGGTCAGGTTCATGGTAATTCCAGTTTTCGTTCGTTCAAGCACAATTACGTCAACCGGCTTTATCTATTTTGGATCTTCCTTCTCGATTTTGTCTCTGGTACTAGCGATTGATGAATTTCTTTAAATTTTATTTCTCGATAAAGAATTTGGTTGAATCAAGAATACCGATAGTGAATTTTATCCGACTGTCCTGAATTAGATTTTAAAGAAAATTCTTTCGGTTACGTCAGAGGGTCGAGAGATATGTGGGTCTTATTTTTTTTTAACTATTTCAACGAACGTCAGCTGTGTATCGGAAAAGTTCGAGGGATTGCGCATAATTTATGCAATTCCGAATTCGTTTAGATTGGAGTAACTTTTTTATTTCATATAGGCCAAAAAGAACGAACGAATTTGAACAGATAATTGATTACTTCCCTCGATTGTGCTAAATGAATTAAAATTTTGTTTGACTTTGTTAGATGCAAACTAATGATGGCATATAAATGAATTTTTGTCTTTTTGCGATCAGATCTTTTCCAACGTGAAGCATCGGTTCGGGAGTTGCATGCACACACACACACACATACACACTCATACACACACACACATCTATTTTTTAGATCAAATACTGTAATTTTCAATATACGGTTCTCATCTACTGGTGTCAAATACTACATCAATTTATTGGGCTGCTTTACGTCAAATCTCAAAAGAGACTGAAAATTTAGTGCCAATTCGATCTATGTTAGTCATTGAAAACGTAGTTAGTAAGTTCATGCAAGTTTTCTTCACACATTCGTCACTTCGACGTAAATGGTAATTTTGAGCAATCAGTTTCGTTTCTATGAAAGTACAAAGTTAAAGATAAACGAATAGAGAATCTGTTGTGGGTAAACATACATATCCTTTATGTGTTGATTACGGGCACTACCATTTATTGCCAGACACGTTTTCGGGGGCACGCCTCTCAGCACTTATAGTACGAGTGTCAGTAATTTCAATACACAATTGATTTGAAAGATACAAAATAAAATAAAATGCAAATAAATACGGATAAAGAAAAGCAAATCATTTGGATTTTTTACTGCAATACATTTGGAAGTGCAAAAACTAAATCAACGCAATTTGGAACGACTAAAAAAAAAACAAATTTTGAAAATAATGAACAACAAGACAATTTTGTTTATTCAATTTTGACAGGATCTTAGTGCTTCGATAAAGTAGTTCCTAGGTTATTCTTTAATGACCGCGTAATTAGAAAACAATATTTTGTTTTCAACGCTCACGTGACACTACGATAGGCGATTTACGATTTTGCATTAAAATTTCATTAATTTATTCCCCCCTTTTCTGCCCGAATGGTTGTGGAGCTTTCGAATTCAATTTTTGTGCCCAAACGTTATGTGACGTTGAAAAAAAAAAAATCCTGTCAGTGTTCTGTAGACATGAAGCGTGTATATAAATATGAACCGGAAGTGAAATTTTCTGAATATCCAAAATTCTCTGTTTCAATGAAAAAAACAAGAGGCAAATCACTTTCGTCTAGTCTCCTAATAATTTTGAACATTTGTATTTTAAAATCAGAATTCTCAAGGTATCAAGATATGTCTCTAGATTTTCAATATTCCGATATCTTTAGCAACCGTTTAGCGTAACGAAAAAAAAAAACATTTTGTAAAGCTTTGCGTTTTCGATTAACAGAACAGTTGAGAAAATTGTGAGTCCAAAAAGTACTTTCGTATCTTGGTTAAGATTTATCTTCCGAATTACCAAAAGGAGAAAAAAAACCCAAATCGTATCTTCACCGAGTTTCGTGTCTGCGTTGAGGCGAGGAGACGAAAAATCGAAAAAAAGCAAAAAAAAAATAAAACAAACGAAGGAATTCAACGTTCACGTATACGACATTGCGCGTCTTGAATTTCGAGTAGTCTATCGAAGCACCAAGATTGTTTTTCGAACGCAAAAGAAAAAAAAAACCGAAAAAAAGAAAACAGAAAAATTATAGGCCGAAACTATACTCACAGGTTAAAGTTGCGACGGAAGGGTCCCACGTTGCTTTGGGCATCTGCGGCAGAAAATAGCGGAGCACCCTTGGTTAGTTAAACACTGGCGAAGATGGCTTAGTAGGAGACGAGATCTCTCGACGTCTCGTTGATCCTCCTCGCAAAATCCGTGAGTTTCTCGAAGTGTGAACGAAGAGCTGGACCGGGCCGAAGAGGGGCCCGGTCAACCCCGAGGAGGCTCTTCTGATCCTCACACTTCGGCTGACGGTGGTGTTCTGTGCTTCAACGATCCTCGGCGGGCCCTTATATAGCGGGGTACCGTTAACCAGCGAACCGATAGGCGTTGCCTCGCGAGGGCATCCGTGGGCCCTTCGAGGGGCGAGCACCATGGGAAAATATCTGGCACAATGAGGGCCTCGCCCGTGTATGTGTGTGTGTGTGTGTGTGTGTGTGTGTATGAGAGGGTCCAGCTTTTCGGGTACCAACAACTACCCTTCGATCCCCGATCTTTTCTCCCTCGTCCTTTCTCGACCATGTGTACGTGTCAAGCTGAAGACGACGGCGTCGAAACTTACCGGTCCTTCCTCGTTCCAGTTTTTCCTGCGACGTGAGATCCGGAGAAAGAGAGAGAGAGAGAGAGAGAGAGGGAGATGGGGGGAGAAGAAAAAAGATAGGGAGGGTGTTCTTTCGTTTGCTAGACTACCCTGTAAGGGACAAAGGGCAGATCCGCGTTACCTGTTCCTTCCTAACGTCCGCACATACACGAACACATGCACCTCGCGCGAATTGTACAACGGATCGTGATGGGAACGTATGTAGAGTGAAAAATTCCCACACGCTTTCTAGCTCCCTTCAACAAGTATACGGGAATCCCTGCGCAGCATCCCTCGAACGAGTGCCAGGTGTGATCCTATCCCATGTACCAGTTGATCTACTTTGTACGCTCCGTTTTCTTTTGCGCAGAGATCTTGGTAGCTGACGTGTACGTCAACGTAACGCGACGGTAGGATTATAACATCTGAAACGTACGATTTTCTCGTGCAGTACTGCTTGAGATAGAGCTTAGTAAACGGTGTCTCAAAATGACCAGACATTTTAAATTGCGTGCAATTTTTTTTTTGTAGCGAACATAGAGTACTAATCTTTGACAACTGATATCAGGAAGTATTGAGGTTTAGTCAGGGAGAATTACACGATCGAGCAACAGATAGAAATTGTGAAATTTTGAAAGTTATTGCAGACGAAGTTTCATGGTCGTGTTATCTTGCGTCGCGGAGATGTAAATTGGCCACCAAGATCGTCCGATTTGACGCCATTGGACTTCTTTTTTTGGGGTTTTCTGAAAGGAAAAGTGTATGCCAATGATCCACAGACCATTACGAAGCTCAAGGAAGCATTTGGCCGTACCATTGGTGAAATTAGTCCGCAATTATGCCAAAATGTTATTGAAAATCTCGTCAAAAGCGTGAACGTTTGCAAACAGGGACGAGGCGGCTATTCATCGGATATTGTGTTCCACCCATAACCTCCATGTTTGAACCTTATATTAAAATAAAAATATTCCTACTTTTCAAATAAATAATACGTTTTATTAATAAATTTGAATGTCAGGTAATTTTGTACCACCCTTTAGTTCATCAAATTCGGCCATGAAAAAGTCCAAAATAGCAATATGATCTAATTTTAAACGTGCTTGATTCTGTGCTTCGTGATCTGGAAAATATCGAAGCAGGATCAGTTTTACTTTATATTTTTCTTCACGTTCAAATACCCTTTTTGGAACGTCAAAAAATCGCAATCTGATAAAGTCCAATGTCTTTTTCTATATACGATACACTAAGAGGAAAGTGCGTGGGATTTACAAGAAATGCCCATGATAAAAGAGGGGTTAGTAAAATTCCAAATTGTTTTTTGATGTCGTAATCATAATATGGTTAACCCAACTACAAGTGAAAAGTATATCTAAACATGCGATTTTGGTGGCGTGGTTAACTATCTATTATCCCCGAAATAACTATTAACTATTGAAAAGGCTTGACAATATAAATATGATTAATTCTATGCTATCATAAGATCGACACACAAATACTAATGATGTATACCGCGTGTTAAGTTTTGTTTCTATTAAACTTCTACTATTGTAGTCAAGTTTCTACTATTCATATGGTTGAGACAAACATTTGTCGAGTATAATTTGTTACAAGATCTTACGAAAAATGACTATACGAAAAAATGTATGGTAATCTTTACTTATGGTGAAAACGTAAATCATTTGCGGATTGTGTCAATAAATTAAAGATAGCAGTAGCACCTCATAATAGATATACACGTATATGCGCATTAATTAATCAGTTTTGGAAATTCGAATTTTCGATAAATTGATGCGCATATATTGAGATGCGCCAAAAATCCGTTCAAGCAGTGACATATATTATCAAGAAGCACATATGTGCAAAATTTTACTTACATCGGCGGTAACAGCTATTTGGAAGTACAGTCGGAATTATTTTTATCTGTTATGCCAAAGCTACCATTAGAATAATATAGGTACCCGATAGCATAGTGACAGCATGCATAGCAATATACCCTAGCGTGGTTTTCCCCCTATCTAGCCTAATAAATCCGCCTTTTTCCAGGCCAAAAATACATATTAGTTTATTTAATCTGGTTATAAAATCACATATATTCTATTTTGTTATAATCTGTTGCATAGTCTATACTATAAAACCCAGAAATACTGATCGCAACAGCCCAAAGTTTTTCTATAATCTCATCATTGATATACATTTTTATTTATAAGTTCAGTTTGTTCGCTACACAAAACCTAAATCTGCATGACTACCTAGAGAAAAATGAAAGAAAATTTATTTAAATAAAGGAGCATGCATAGTATAGTCAGAAGATAGGTAGATGTTGTAGGCCCGATTCCATGTGTAGGCGAAATATTTTTTTCGTCAGAAATCATTTCAGGAGGACAGGGAATGACGAATTATGATTAAAAATCATCGAGGTAGAACTCTGAATTGGATATTTTTTAATTTATTTTGGATTTATTAAATATCACTATAAACATCGTCGCGAAACACAAGCAAAATTTTGGTCAATGTTTATATATTTTAATCCTGTTCACTATTTGGATCGCGGGGGAGTTATTTTTTTTATAGTGTTAGGAGATATCCTTTTTATGAAAACCTACTATGTTGTATAGCATTGAATAATCAACGTATGCTTGTAACATTCTTGGTTGCAGTTAACATGTGTGCATAATTTACGCAATTGCTAAAATATCAATAAGCAGTACTATATTTTGGGCAGTAATCATGTCTATAAAATATTATTGTCCCCTCAGGAAAATATAAAATATGGTTGAAAATACCACGCATTTATCTCAGTGTAGTCTTCCTAGAGAAAACTGTCTGTTTTTCGTGAAAGTCTAAAAGCGTTTGAACAAATTTCTTTCTATTCATTGAAGAATTCAACGAGCTGTACATCGCTGTTTGGTACCTTAAGGCCTTAGGCCACTCTAGAGGCAAAAAGGGCATATTTTGTGATTTTTTTTTTGTCAGCGAAACCATCAAATAAATCGGAATTACAAAATAGAGGTTTTATTATATACGTAATTGACTATACAAAATTATTTCTCCACAGTGATACATATCAAAATGGCGACTGTGCAGCATTTTTCCAATGACGCCTTTATTTCTGGAAGGTCAACGGTCGGACCAGCAGCTCCTATAATTTTTGAGTTATGATGAGACACTAAAGTTTTTTCGATTATATATAAGAATAGCTGTAGAAGTACGTAGGATTTTATGATATATTGTTTTTTGTCAAAATAGCGCATTTCTAAAACAAAAAGTATAAAATTCTATGAGAAAATCGTCAGAAAATTGTTTATAAAAAAGGAACTATGTAATATAATTTAAAAAATCCTACGTATTGCCTCAGAAAATGTAATTCTAAATATACAGTTAAAATTTCAAGTGAATCGGCTGAAATTTATTTGTGTTATGAGTCCGGCCGACTTAAAAAATGTAGTTGTGAGATAAACGCGTTTAAAGTTAGTAGAAATTCACGATATGAATCAAGAGGGGTTGCGCTAGAATTCGAAAATCGAGTACTTAGAGATTTTTTACACCCATAATATTTTGGAATATAATTGTATAGGTCTAAGGTACATTTTTAACAAAAAAAAATCGGTTTTTGGAAAATCCTAGAGTGGCCCAAGCCCTTAAGCTGAGCCAAAGAAGTTCTCAAATCTACGTAGAGGAAACACAATAGATCTACAAATATATGAAGGCACTGTGCAAATTTTTATTTTTTTATTCCAGGATGATGGAAAATGCATTTTATTTTTCTTACGCTGCTGAAAAGTTTGCTCTATTTTGGCGGGCTCGTAGCCCCGTCACCTATTGTCGAAGGGATCGGTCGCTGAACCGAAGGGATTTCTGAAAGGGCTTTCTCGAGACGTCCAACGGAAAAAAGGAAAGGTGCTCTTCTTTATATTGCGACGAACTGTATGAAAATCTGAGGGTGCAACGTTACGGAAGGATACTTTTGATTTCCTCGTATATTGTTCGCCATCAGCTGCTTCTAATTCTTTTTTTAATTCTTACGTCATTCAAGGTTATACAATTGTTATTATTTTCTTTATTATCATTTTCATGATGATGATGATTATTATAATTATACTTTTCTTTCTTTAATTTTTACGTTACTCAAGATTATGAAATTATTATTACTTTCATAATTATGAATATCATGATTATTATTGAGGTGATACCCAGGCTCTTATGATTTCTTTCTCTTCCTCTTTCTCCCTTTCTCAATAACACCACGAATTCTTATTCTCGTATTCGTAAAACCTATAAAAAAAAAAAGTGAACCAGCCTCCTCGCGGCTCCGCACTCTTAATATCCTTAAAAAATTCGATTCGGCACAGTCGATCGACGAAACAGGTACCTTCTTTTTTTTTCGTTGAATCGCCGCCCACATATCCCACGTGTTCTTCGTGGATCGGAACGGTTTCGAGAATGAAGGGGTCACAGCGGGTGTGTTTTTTTTTCTTTTCGAAAACTTTTCGTTGTTACGACCGGTTCTCTAAAAAGGTCCCCAAACATGTTGAGCCGCAGTTAAAGCGAGAAGATCCTTCGAAGACCACGGAACGAGATAAAATCGTTTAGGATTTTTTAAATCTGAGACTTAAGGGAGTGTTAAGATGTGGAAACACAGATTTCAGAACGAATCATAAATCTAAGCGACGAAGAAAAATTAGACAAAGCTATTCGACTACAATATTCCGAGGATGCTTTTTTTTCGTGCATTTGACGATTATTCTTATTAATTTATAGATATATTCAATACTTCGCTATAAAAAAAAAGAATCATATAGCAGAGCTAGCCTTTTTCGTTCTATGTTAAGGCAGTAGTCTGGTCTAGAGCGAGATTTTTGACGTCATTTTTGGGTTGGAATAACTTTTAAACCGTTGACGTTGTCTTGATAAAATTTTACATATGTATTTATTGTTCCTTTGAGAATGTATCTACATTAAAAAAAAATTATTTTAAATATTTTCATGTAGTTTTTTATTTTTTTACAACATGGTCCGCCGAAAACCGCCTCAATCGGCGCCCACTCTGGGTGATGTTGTATGCATCTGAAAAAAAAAAAAATATATATATATATATATATTCTCAATCTGTATGAGTATTCTGAGCACTGGTAGCAGAATTAGTACTTAAAAAAATTTTGTTACAAAATGGCGGCCTGTTAAACTTTGATTAACTATATTTCATACATTTTCGGGTATTCGACGGGTTATAAAATGTGGGCAAAATTATTGTTCGACTCAATTCTGCTACCAGTCCTCAGAAAGAAGCTACCGAAGGTATATGCAAAATTTGAGCTCGATCGGTCAATTAGTTATCGAGATGTCGTGGGCGTCGATTTGAAAAACATAGTTCTGAGATAAACGCGTTCAAAGTTGCTTCCCGACCGCGCTACCTGAGCGTGCGGCTTGCTTATAATTTCTATTACTCTGCTAATTTTTGAAATATCAATAAACGATTTTCACGAGCGTATTAAGAAAGGTCTAAGGAATAATAAAATGAAAAAAAAATCAATTTTGTCAAATTTCTAGACCAGACTACTGCCTTAAAAAAAAAATCCTGGTAGAAAATCTTACAATCGCCAGGGTTTGTGGAAGATTTGACAGTTTTGGATCTCTCTGGCGCATACCCGCTATGATTTACCGGCTGGTGGATTCCGCTCGCATACGAACATACTTTACAATAAGTCGTAAAAAACCGCGTTGCATCAATTGGATCGTGTGTTGCATGCCCGCAGGATTTTTCACATCCCGTTAGGTGATTTTCCCAGGTCATATAACCCACGGACGCACTGGGTAACGGAAGACAAATGTGGCAATTGACGTTCATATTGCAACGCGAACGCGCGCTCGGACAAATTGAACATGTTTCGAAACATTGAACGTAAAATCGTGCTAATTCATATGCGGAGATTTGAGTTGATTTTTTGTAGACAACTCCGCTCGCTTTTTTTTCAAAGATGTGGACGTATGTGTAATACCGAAGTAAGCGTGAAGTCATCAATTTCAGAGATTTGTTCGTACGTTACACACTGCAATTATACCGCAGTTATATTATTTATTTAATAACGCTGAGTCTTTGGAATTTGTTTTTTTTTTGCCACAAAATTCATCAATGGGCTTAAAGCAACGAGAAGTAGGATTAAAAACTTGCGGAAAGAAAACTCGAAAGTTCTTTCTTTAAGGGAGTCTACCAGTCTAGAGACCTGAAAAAAAGGTGAATTTCGATCATTTTTTTTATCGATACCGAGATGATAGAATGAAAGTTCCACTTAGCGGCCTTCTATTCTACATATCTTCAAGTATCTTTGCAAATTTTTTCACAAGCTTTTGTAACAAAATGGTAGCGTTGAAGTTCGATGAACCAAATCACTTTTATTTGATATTGTCCGGTGGCCAGCAGCATTACATTGTCAGTTCTTCACCGATTGACTTGAATGTTTTTTTTTGACCTTATAACGATATATAACATCGAAGTACGTAGGGGTTTGTCGATATGTTGAAAACTTTTTCTAAAACTATTCTCAGTGATTTTTTTACCGAAAACAATTTTTTTTCAATCATGCATTGGATGCAATGATTGGAAAATCATTGCAATAAATGAAAATCATTGCAATGATGACCCATGAAATAAATTCAAATTAATTTGAGGTTTCGTTTCAGATAAAAAATTGGAGGAGAACTCTCGCCGGCCGCAGAACACTATCAAAAAAAGTAACTCGTTTCATCCAATTCCCGCGCCGTAATTTTTTTTTACAAAATCTTGTGAAAAAAATCGTAAAGATACTTGAAGATGTGTAATATGAAATCCACTAAATGAAATTTTCATCCTATCAATTAGGTGTCCATAAGACTTGTCGAAATTCACCTTTTTTCGGGCTCTAGATTGGTAGTCTCTCTTAATTTGTTCCATTATTTTATATTCGTCATATTAAAGAGCAAAGAGGATTTATATTTGATGAGCTTCTGAAGAAATACTACTTTAAATATTCTATTTACTTAATACGTAATTTCAAATGCATTTTTTTAAATAAACAAAAGGTCGAAACTACTGAGGTTTTGCGGAAATAAGAAGAGTCTGGGAAGGAAAAAGGAGTCATCAAAAAACAATTGAGGGAGAACCGCGCAGCCTTCAAGGCTCTCATGCAAATACGTACGAATATTTCAGTCACGATTTATTTTGGGTGGAAGAACCGGTCCAACGGATCATTCGAAGATCCCTCTTCGTGTCTTTACCGGTCGTGAAGACTTTTTTTTACGTTGCGAAGTAATCCAGCACGTGGGACCGGCGGGATTTAGCGCCTTAAGGGTTTTTTTTTTGCGTCGATGGCATCTTGGACGTTAAGGTATCTGTGTGAATTGTTGAGACATGTCACAAAAGAGAGAAGGAGAAAAAGGTAAGCTCCTAAGCGCTCGTGGTACATCGGGCCCGTAAAAAAAAGGGTTCGTATTCCTTTGATACGACTATTTCGTGGCTTCCAGTGGCAAAAAAAATCTTTTAACAGACCAAACTGATGGCTAAGTATAAAAGTTTCTTTTGTTCAATCGTCTAATCGGTTTTGTTCATTCGAATTCGTTTTTTTTTCATACTTTTGTCCATTTAATGATTTCTTTTTCTTGCAGGCTCCTTCGTATTCATAACCTCTTTTTTGCGATTTCAATGGCTGTGTGCTCACAAAAAATCAAATTTATGCATGCACGTGTTCGACGTCCGTTTATATATTGGTGAAAAATAAATTTTTATCTTAGGAATTCCCTAGGTTGTCGTGGTCCATTTTGGCTTGAGACTAGAGCACAGAGACACTCCCTTTTCATTCAAAAAATCGTCATAATATTTTAGAATTGCCAGTTTCGATGAAACGTCAATTTTTGCAATGAATATTTATAATACCATGAATTTCATGCATTTTGAGTTATTAAGATCGAAGTTTCTAAACTATAAGTCCGGAGAATGATAAAGTTCGGTATTGATTTGAGCCACTACGTAAAAGTTATCTTTTTCGATTTTTAAATGCATACTTTTGACAAATGACAAATGGCCATGAATCCATGGTGTGTTTCCGCGAGTAAAAAAAGAAGTTGCATGGAAAAGGATTTTTCATAAAATAATTCATTATCACTATCGATAACAATGCTTTTCAAGTAAATGGATATTTTATTTTTTATTTTTGGAGAAACGTAGAATATATGATTATGTAAGATGAGTTTATAAGAAGATTCTCCATAATGGACATTTCGATGAAGTCTTGCAGATTTCTTTTTGATAAAGTTCAGTATTGATTTGAGCCACTACGTAAAAGTTATCTTTTTGGATTTTTAAATGCATACTTTTTGAACTTTCATTCAATAAGTATGCATTTAACAATCCAAAAAGATAATTTTTTGAACTTTCGTTCAAAAAGTATGCATTTAAAAATCCAAAAAGATAACTTTTACGTAGTGGCTCAAATCAATACCGAACTTTATCAAAACGAAATCTGCAAGACTTCATCGAAATTGTCCATTATGGAGAATCTTCTTATAAACTCATCTTACATAATCATATATTCTACGTTTCTTCAAAAATAAAAAATAAAATATCCATTTACTTGAAAAGCATTGTTATCGATAGTGATAATGAATTATTTTATGAAAAATCCTTTTCCATACAACTTCTTTTTTTACTCGCGGAAACACACCATGGATTCATGGCCATTTGTCATTTGACGAAACCCTGCTGGTCCCGATGACGGCGTCGCGTGTTTAGTCGGACTCGATGAAAATTGATTTTTCGATAAGACCGGCGCGCGCGCTAAATTAGTGTGAATCACTAGAAACGACGGGGAACCGGGCAAAGTAAAGTGAAAAAAGAATAATGTGTAACGTAGGAACAGCAGGAAGGATGGAGGACGAACTATTCGTTGAAGCGCTTCGAAGTTGGAGCGCACATGAGACTTTTACTTTTATGCGGGTACCCATCATCCACTTACGCTTATGTAGGGTAGATAATTCGTCAATGACTCTCACGTGTTGTGTGTTTCGTGCACCGTGTGCGTTTTTTTTTTTTCATGTATCCACTCGAACTTGATGAAAAATAATGTGAATTGCAGCCAGTATTTTTGAAACAAACCCAAAAAATATCACGATGGCATACTCCAAAATGTTTGTTTTCTTTTGCAGATGTTTTCCAGTCATCCTGATTCATCGAATTTATGACATGTTCGAAATAGCCTCGAACTTTTCAATTATACAATATATAATTTCAATACTAAACTAAAAAACGTCTTAGGTTTTTGACTTACAAATTCTTGTCTACAAAATCATTGTTCAAATAAAAATATGGCTTTTTAATCGAAGCATAGGGATTTTTACGATAAATAAAAATTATTTGAATAAACCTCATAAACTAAAATGAAAGACGAAAAATATTTCAAACTGCAGTCCATCGATTACGTGAAAAATAAATGCAATAGGACATTATTTTTAAAATGTGGGAATAAAATAATATACTTAACGAAATTATGTAGCGTGGAAAAGTTGAATTAATTGATTATTTTTCGTTGACATTGATTTAAAAAAAAACATTGAATATATCAATATATTTTTGGAAATTGAAAAAAACATTTGACATGTCAATATTGAATCTTGCAAATTAAACAACAATTTTCCATACAAACTTTTACATCCCATTTTATCCTTTTACGGGTTGATTTTGGAAAAATCCACCTTAGTCCACCCCCACGCGCTTCAAGGAATATATCTTCCGAATTTCATTGAGATGAAAGCAGTGAATTCGATTATCCCATACAAACTTCAACACCCCGTTGCACCCCTAATTAGGGGTTGTTTAAGAAAATTCTAAAAAAATTCATTTTATTGTTTGTTTTGAAGGATATTTATTCCAAGTTTCAAGTTGATATACGCAATGAATACAATTTTCCATACAAACTTTTACACCCCATTTCACTCCCTTAACAGATGATTTTCCAAAAATCCTTCCTCATTGCACCTCTACACCTCGTAAGGAACATATTGTCCAAATTTCATGTTTCTATCTTCAGCGGTTTAGCCTGTGCGTTGTCTATATGTAAGTCAGTCACGGAACACTTTTATATGTGTAGATTATTATCATTTCATTACATCAATTACGAATGTACATCATGTCTCGAGAATATACGTAACACATATGCAAGAACCACTCTACCTATCAAATATTTTACTTTTAATAAGTTTACACATTGTCATTTATATTACATATACAAATTTACACAATGGAGGGGGCTTAAAAATACGCGGGAACCTCGTGACCACGTGCATCTCGATAATCACAATTCCCACAGTATTATGAATGGACCCACACATGTATTCGATGGATTACGCTGCGTGGGCGGATTATTCACGATCCCTTTTATCCTGAGAAGGAAGAAATATCCGCTTCTGCGTCTCCAACTTCCGGCACGTAGTTTTTTATTTATTGTATTGTTGGGAGGGAGGTGGACATTTTCACATAGGGACATCTAAAACCTATGCAACAGTTTACCCCTTGCTAATACCCGTGTGGGGTTCATACAATTACGTGGATACTCCCAGCACAGTAATACGACTAACAGCAATTTCGTTTCGTATTTCAAAAGTAAAGCAAGTTGCATAACTACAAAGCCTCATGAACGAAGAACAATGAAATTAGTTGTTACAATAATAGCTATGCGTAATAAGCATCATCGAATCTAAAGCCCATTGGAGAAAAATACATATAAATCTAAATATTAAGCAAGTATTGAATTGTTTCAAAAACATTTTACACTCGAAAGCTGAAAGTTACTCGAAGAGTTGCCTCCAGTTAAGGCGTTACATCTGAGTAGAAAACAAATTTTGAACATTTCGTTTTTTATTAGCTTAGATGGTTTATAGGAATCACAAGAATGACATACACAAGAAATTATACGCGACTTTTTTTTTGTTCATTTTTAGAGCTAATTTTCCGAAGCGGATCCGCGTGCTTCGAAACGCACGAAATCCCCTAGACGGTGACAGCAGCAATTGTGACTCGTTTAGTCCAGTCGTTGTACAAACAATATATTATGACCTAATAACAGGAGACCTACTATGAAAATGCTCCGGTAGGAAAACGCAGAATTTAAACGAGTTTTGGAACTTTAAACGCGTTTTTTTCGAAAACACGTTTTTAAAATCAGGAGAACGCATAATTCGGGCATTCTTTATCCGATTGACTTGAAATTTTAACTGTTGCTTCTTAGGTAGATTCTCTGAAGGAGTAGACACGTTTTTTTACGATTCATCAACAATGCTCGTTTTTATAAACAAATTAAAGCCGTGATGTTAGCCAGAATTTCTTTTTCCTGAAAATTATGCAGTTTTGCAAAAAACTCATCTTTTTTTATAATCGTGTGTACTTTTGTAGCAAAACTAATGTGAATAACGATTTTTTTTTCTAGGTGCTGAACCATAAAAGCTCCGCATCTTCCCGCAGAGCGCCGAAAAAAACGCTCTTAATGTTAGTGTAGGTACGACCGAGCCACCATTCTTTGTTTTTTGCATAATTTTCTTTTCGTGTACTTCGACACATGTAGAATAAACCCTCTAAACCTCATTTTCATTGCATTTTCAGTATTTAAAAAGAAAACATGCCTAAAAAAGTCTCCATTTTCGGCAAGCCACACAGATGTCACGCCTTAATTCTACATTTCCTTGACCTCGATCTTTCGTTACTCCGAACACGAATTTCGTATCGATTCTACAAATTCATTCGGTCAATGTAGGCTAGGCTTGTTACGATGAAGCAGAGAAATTTCAGTTATGATAAGCCAGTATGGAAAAACGAGATATTGAATCTTCAAGTTATTTGTTGGTCCGATAAATAAAGATTTATGTCAAGCGCGCCGTCGCATTTGGCTAATGTGGCAAGTGCTGATTGTATGTATCATATTACCCGTGTAGAAATTTGAGTCGGGAAAAAGTACTGCCCTTTATCTGCCTTCCCTAGATATTATCAGGCAATGGTCAGGCCGTCCGGCGTGGATCAAGTTCGCCATGTAAAGGGTCAGGCCCTAATCCGTTGTTGCCTTTTTTCGGGAACTGATCAGGAACTGACGAGGAAGTGAATCCAAAAATCGCCGTGACATCACGAGAAAGTTGAGAGTGACAGGACAGGACCATGAGAAATAAACCGGTGAATGGTTAGAGTAATGATCAGGTAATGGAAAATGGCTTTTGGTGACATACCCTAGTAAATATCAAGTTGTACTGATATTTATTATTTCACAAGTGTCACAAAATCATAAGCGAATGTGCACACTGTGATCCTAGCACTTCTGTTCGTCATATAGCAACGGGTCGAAGTTTTATCCTTGTAGGACGATGATGTGATTACACGAAGCGCGTCGCTCGAAGCCACCTGGCGGATTGTTGGTGAAATACATACGGGTAATATCTTGCCGACCAAAACATTGATATTTCCTGACAAGGTGACGTCGATTGTAAAAACCACGAAGCACCTGCTTTACTTTTTTGTCTTGTCAAATAATTTGGTTATTCATTATGTTCAAATTAATACTTGTTGTAATACCATTATTAATGATGAGCATTTCTATTCTCGTAGATTATCATCGATTTAAAAAAAAATGCTTATAAGGGTGAATAGAATTTCAATAGATAGGTTTTATCCTAATCAATTATAAATATATTTGGTGGGGTAAAAAGCAAAGCAGCTTTAGACAGTTCTTAAGCTTTACTTTTTAAGAAATGTCAATGTTCCCGCTGGCTATACGTTACGTGAAAGTGTACTTGCTCACAATGTATTTGAGCCAGCATATTGCAATTTCCAAACATAGAGTGCAAGCCATAAAAAACGATTTTGTGATCTTTGCGGTCTGTTCCATGAAAGGGCTCGCTGATGTGAATCGGACAAGGCAAGCCTGGCCAGGGACCGATGCAAAGTACGGAATGCTCGGATAGATTTATGCACGGTTAAATATCGTATAGAATCGTTATCAATCGGAGGCAGTGGAATATTACACGATCACCTAGGTTCACAGAGAAATTGATGTCAAAAACTCTTGCAACGCCCCAGGAGAGGCTCTCGAACTCATAAGAGTTATTTCACAGACTTCACATTTATGTATTAGCGAGTATGGGGACAATTGACCACTATAAAGATAGTCGTCAAAGTACAATTTCTTCAACCGCCTTTCCGCACTAACAGTGTAACAATTTCATCGTGACCGTATATTTTTTAAGGCTTTTACGCGGAGATTTTGTGACTGAGAAAAATATGATTTTGAATAGTCTTTCGAGTTCTCTTCGAAAAGAAATATAGTGTATTTTTGTGATAAGTAGTAGTCGCCAGAAAAAGTTGAGCATTGTAGAAAAAAGAATCAAAATTCCATTTTGAGTTCAGCAGAATGAAGATAATTCAATTCCGAATATCAAACACTCCTGAGCAGCTCTCCATGTGCATTCCGTAATCGGGAAAAAAAATGTATCAAAGATGCATACCAAAGTGGATAGATGGAATTATATTCCATTTAAAAAAATAGTTTTTTTTAGGAGTGTTTCGTATTCGGAATTGAATTATCTCAATCTTGCTCAACTGAAAATGGAATTTTGATTTTTTCCAGAAAGTCCAATTTTTTCTGGCAAATACTACTCATCACTGAAATACGATATATTTGTTTCAAAGAGGACTTGAAATACCCTTAAATTTCATTTTTGTCTCATCATATATATATATATATATACATCTATATATAAATTTCGAGCCGTATGCAAACCCACACACACGTATGCGCATAAAATACATATGTCATAGGTAAAACATGATATCAAGTAGCGTTGGAACTTTCTTTCGACTTTACCTCGAAGACCTAGTTGCATGGTCATGAGAGAGTGCTCACCGATCATTATACATGTATAGTGCAGTCAAGGGGTGCTCTGCATAAGAACGCCGATGCTTCTCTCTTTTCCTTTCTCTCTCCCTCTCTTTCTCTCTGTTTCTCTTAGCTTCGACCCTTGAATCGACTCTGGCCCGGCCCTTTCACCTCCATCCCCTTTGTATAGGTTCGCTGCTAGAGTATAAGGTATGTATATGTATATATATATATATATATATATATATATATATATATGCTTATAGAATATGAAGGTGTAGTATATGTAGAGGTATGCGTATACTGGATCTCCCTCTCAGGATTAGGCTATATGTGTATGAAAGTGCGAGTATTTCTTGGTTCGATTTCCGCACTCGCATCTGCCGCTCCGCGAGTTCTCACGGTTTCGACTTGGAGCACCGGGCTGCCGGCACCACGCCAAATCTTTACCGGTGTCGGCGCAACGAGTGTACGTTACGTGTCCTACCTTCGCAGTTATCTACGCATACATGTGCGTCATTAAACATGTATGTGTAATATTTGCGATATCCGTTGAAGGGAGCACGTGAAAACCCTGTGCCGATGCACAGCATCCTTCGAGATTATCAACTGTTGTCGATTTTTTATAGGTATAAATAGGTAGGGTGACTGGAAGTTTCATTCATCTCTCGGATAGGTTTCCATAACTGATATGCTTCACAAAAATCTCCTAACTCGGTAAATTATTTAAATGTTTATCAAAATCTTTCCTGTAGATTAAAGCAAAAATTTCAGATCATAAAACTATGCAATCAAAAAATCGTAGTTTTGAAATTTCAAGATTATGCAGCTCATCTAAGGATATCGCCAGCATCGTATTCCAATCGTACCATTTCTATTTCAGCTTCAGAAAAAATGAATACACAGCCAGACACTGCAATTTTATAATACCCGTGTAGATATTTTTTAGGGAGTCCCCAGATCCTACCACATCTCTATAGGGATTTGATAGGGACGTCGCACGGAGGGAGTCCACATTGAAATCTACTTGGGATTTCGCGGTATTTCCCGATTGACGACTTTTGAGAATTTTTTCATTTGATTCTCAAATGGAATTTATTGGATCTCCAAAAAAAATATATCTCTTTGTGGTCTCGTGTACATATTTACTGAAGAGTCCCAAGATGCATCCACATCTCTATAGAAATTTGTTGGGGACATCGCACATAGGGAGTCCTCATTGGGATCCAATTGGATTCTGCACTGTTCTCCGATGAACGCCGTTTGAGAATTCTTATCATGTTCAAATCGAAAATATGTGAAAAGTCACGAGAAAAAAATCGGCGTGTGGTAATATTATATCAAACATTGGCTCACTATCAGAAAGTAGAGACAAGTATGGGAATCGAATTGTATCACTACGACAATTTCTGCACAGGTATTATCACGATAGCCATGACATCTTCTACAATAGTAAAGAGTGTCGCAAAATGACCTTGAGATTTTGGTCTGTGCGCCATTTTTTTGTGGCGAATATAGAGTGATCTTTGACAACTGGCATCAGAAAGTATTGAGGTTTAGTCATGGAGAATTACACGATCGAGCATGATCATGGTCATGTTATTTCGCATTGCGGCGATGTGAATTGGCCATCAAGATCGTGCGATTTAACGCCATTGGACTTATTTCTTTGGAGTTTTCTGAAAGGAAAAGTGTATGCCAATGATCCACATACCATTCCGGAGATCGAAGAAGCAATTGGATGCGCCATTAGTGAAATTAGTCCGCAATTATGCCAGAATGTTATTGAAAATTTCGTCGAAGGAATGACCGTTTGCAAACAGGGACGAGGCGGCCATTTATCGGATATTATCTTCGACTCATAACCTCCATGTTTGTACCTTATATTAAAACAAAAATATTCGTACTTTTCAAATAGATAATACGTTTAATTAATCAATTTGAATGTCAGGTCATTTTGAGACACCCTTCACATTGTGTACCAAGGCGACAAAGTGAGACTTTTACGCCTTGCGCGAGGCATGAAAGATGGCAGCAGCTCTGCTCCACAACAGCGTGCAATGACCGTGAGCCTAAGGAATGCGCATGCGCGGAGTACGAATTTGGGGATTTTTACGTACTGGTACGCAAAAGAATTATTTTACGTACTGTTCACATGCACGAAAAAGCGAGGAAAACATGGTTGCGTTATATATAAAAACATTTATACTTCTACTTCTATTTCAACTATTATCACC